>JAJOOS010081340.1:0-10315 GCA_029582725.1 Solanum chiquidenum | reverse complement strand
TACGCGTAATTTTTCCATGATTTTAGGCGTAGGGGAGGTCTTCGTTGAATTTTCAGAGATTCTGAGCTTAGTTTGGTCTTTTTAGGCGTTATTTTAGTTTATGCGGCTCTTACAGATTTCAGGTCATCAAAAAGACCTCAGATTCATATTTCAATGGTTCCATTGAGTTCGAAACGTCTAGTTTAACTAGGTAGCATATTTTGTTTGTGTACGGGGTTCCGAAGGAATCCCGAGGGCTCATTCGGAGACTTAGCTATTGGCGGATTTTCTGATATGTGTATATGGTGCCAATCCACCGCATTCACAGAGCTTGGGACTGCGTTTTCGAAAGATCGACCGTGTTCGCGGGAGGTCAAAGTATTGACCTCGGCGTTCATTGGAGTCTTGCCACGTCCGCGGAGGATCGGAACAACTCCTCTCCGCATTAACGGGCTTTAAAGAGCCCTCGGTCCGCATTCTCAGCAGGGGTCCGCGCTCGTGGAGGACCCCTGACGGTTTGTCTTTCCAAAATCGGGGTTTCAACCTCATTTCTCCATTTCTGAATTTTGAGAGCTCGACTTTAGCAATTTTGAAGGGGATTTTTTAGTTTAATCAATTGGGTAACAAATTCCAACCCCCCCCCCTCTTTATTGTTCATTAATTATTGCAAGATTTTGTCATCTAAATTGCTATACTGGTTTCAAACCTAACAGGATTTTCAAGAACTTAATCACTTCATGTCAGTGGGGCTTTCAAGCATCCGAAATATGCCGGGATTGAAAATGACATAGCGTTCTTGATAGAAAATGATGACTCTTTCAGAAAAACAAACTTTCAAGTTTTGATAAAATAGTGACTATGGATGGAATACAACTCTGTTTTTGAAATTATTTTCACCGGTAGTTTCCAAATGTTTTGTATAACACAATTTTATACTAAATTACAGATTTGACCTTTATTTTCGAAATTGGATTTTCAGGCCAACTTGACCAGTTTTCAAAAATAATGATATGGGTGTTGATAGTTCCAAATTCTTATTATGATTACTTACTTGAATAGATTGTGTTGATTTGAATGTCGTTCGGAAAGGGAAAACTCAAATGACAAAGTGATTGCTCGATTGTTTGAGGTAAGTAAACTTCTAGACCTTTGTTAAGCATGTAAAATCTTGTACTTCTTTGTTATATGTGTTGGGGAGTATAGGAAATTGGTGAAGGGATTCATGTAAGAATTGTGTATGGTAAATTGATGATGTGAACTTGCTGAATGACTTGGGTTAAAATGAGAATCTTGTTAATTTATGTGACTTGATTATGTTGTGGGCAATTGGCTGAGTGAGATGAATCACATGATGATATGTTCTGATTGACTGTTATTGGATATTGATGTTGAGTTATCATCCTTATATTTGATCATTTCACTATTACGTTTGCATTGATGTTGTATCACTATTGTGATGATATTGATGAGGATGAGAGGAAATAGGGATAGGGATACACATCCGTGGCGGAAGCATTGAGTGGAAATAGGGAACGAGTCATACGTCCATGGAAGATTCATTGAGATGAAATTGGGATTATTACTTTACTTCACATATCATTGCATTGCACATCATTTCCATTTGTGAAGTTGTGATCGTCTTTATGAGACTTTTGATTGGTGTACTTGATACTTGACCGTGATTGATTTGTACTTGTTGAGATGTTACTATTGAACTATGTGTTCCATGATTTGTGAATTGTTAGGTTGGGTTGGTTTCTGTGCAAGTTGTAGTTTGTAGAGATTCGGTTCGGATGAAAGGAGTGCATGTATTCTTCTTTGCTTTACTTAGTGTTTAGTGGTTTGCTTACTTAGTATCGTGTTGTTTGGTATACACTCCTTGCTTCTACACTAGTGTAGGTTACGAGCTCTGATCTGCGTTATTATCCTTCTTTTCTACTTCGTCTGAGGCTTTATTGTGGACACTTGAGAGGTAGTTGTTTGTCATCTCAGCGGACCCTCTTGTTCCTTATTATGTTCTTGTTCTACTTTAGAAATAAATGCATTTGAGACTTGTAATTTCTTTCAATTCAGTTGCAATACATTAGTGGATTGTACACATGACAACCAGGTTTTGGGGGTATTTATGAGTTGACTAAGTTGTCCGCATTTATGTTGTTGATATTTGTATTTCCGCATTTCTATCGTTATGATTTTGGATCGTAACAAATATTAAATGAGAGAAGAATCAAGGGAGGAACATAATTGTAACCATATGTTTATCAATAATATTCTGGTTTCTTCAGATTTTATTTATGATTAATTTATTTTCCACATATTTAAAACAAATATTTTTGGCATCCTCTCTCTACCTCTTTCTATATGTTAGTCTTTAACAATGAATAGAACACACATTTCTATTATTGGAGACCTAATATAAAATTGTACAAGTAGTCTCTAAATAAAAGGGAGCATTGACACAACGGACAACATTTGTTGCCATGTGACTAGGAGGTCACTGATTCAAGCCGTGAATATACTCTTTGTCGAACTCTGCTCCACCAATGTGTCTTATTAGTAATCTCAAAAGTACAAGTTGGGAAAAAAATGGGCAAAATTCAAATTGTAAGATTTTCTTGAATGGCTAGGAATGATCCTATTATATCTCCACCAACATCTGGAAATTCTTCAAATCCAGGAAGATTCTTCACCTTGCCTCTCCTATCAACTTCAACAGGGTACTTTAAGAGGTGACCTCTCATTTCAGTTACTTCATCAGCTGAAAATTGTCTCCAGTTTGCTTCACCCATTGATCTAACACGTCTTACGCATTCTAGAGACTCAGGTCGGATGAAGTAGTCATCGACAACTCCGAGATGCTCAGCCCACAGAGACATCCTATACCTATATATCTACACAAAAGTAAAGGATCAGATAGTAGCATTGGTACTCATAGCCTGATTTTTTACAAAATTAGAGGAATCAATCAAAACCACCTATTACAGGTAGAGCGGAAGTACAAGAAACAATAGATAATAACAAAAAACAGCAGGTAGTAACAGAACATAAAGTACAACATAACAATACTATAATCGAGGTACAAGGTACAATGATCACCTGTCCACTGGGACTTGACTGATTTCTTGCCCATGTATGATGAGGTTGATATGCTCCCATCGCTATCTCCGTGTCTCTGGTACCCTCAAGTGAGCGTTGATTGATGTTTGCAGATCCCAATATGACATATTCATCATCCACAATCATGCCTTTAGAATGAACATATATCATAAATCTTCTGTATTTTCGACACAGTGCCTGCAACGTCATAAATGATAAATAATATGAACCTTGCAGGCTAGAGTCTAGGCAGAGAATTTTACAACAAATATAGAAAACAAAGATTTTAATATTCGGTGTATTACGAAATCTTATGCTTCAAGAAAAGCATAAGCAAAAGTTTCATCTTACGATGACACGATATTTAGGCAACAAAAGATGAGCAAAGTAAAGAGAAAAAAAGAAAAAATTGTAAAAGTCCATTGAAATTAGTAATTCTTTTGTTGGATAATGGAGGTCATAGGGAAGTACCTGAGGAGTGTTAGCAGCACCAAAATTCTCAGTTTCCTCTACATCGACCTCACGGTTACCAAGACAGAAAAAGTTCAAATAATCTTGTGGAGAGAAAGCATCCTCAAGGCCAACCTCCACTAAAGTCTTGTAAATAGTTTCATACATCATTTGTATAGTCTTATGCTGCCAACCAACATACAGTCTTAAGTTTCACTTGCACAAACTACTACAGTTAGCAGAAAAGTTAATAATTTGCCAAGACGGAAACTTTATATCCACAATATTTTGATCACACTAATATAAGAAGATGTATCATGGTGACTACAGCTCGATTCTTCATTATCAACTCTGAAGTCTAGGTAGTCCTTTACCTGCCAAAAAAGAATTCTCTGCGTAGCAGCTCCAGTTGGATTACCCTCTGGCCACATTGGGATGACAATATATGCTGCAAACCTTTGATGTGCTCTAATCTTTTCACAAATTTTAAGTGCAATTTCCATAGGAATCAGATTATTGGCACCTGCATAAAACAGAATGCTCAGGTATCTGAGTCTAAGCCAACAATCAGGTAAGTGTTTCGCCTAGTTGCAGATATGGCTCGATTCGTGAAATCTTAAAAATATAAGATTAACATGTATCTTAGGTTTACTTATTCATCATAGAGTGACAATAATGCTTTACATAGAAAAGAATAATTTCTTACCTACGTCGTTATATTGACTCCAATTGTATGAGGAACCAATGAAGTACTGATTCTCAATGTAAACAAAATGTTGCGCAGCACGAATGGCTTTCACATATGCTGTGTGAATACTCATGTCAATAAGTACATTTTTTCCGCATACCAGGTTCTGCAAGAAAAAATAAATTTGATTAACTCCAAATAAACCATATTTTGGAACACATTTCCCTCAATGACTCTACTTTTCAACATCTTTCTCACCTTCATTGTAGCTTCTTTCGGATCCTTTGGAAAGCCTTTGACTGAATTCGAGTCAATAGAGCGAAAAATCTGTATAAGAATGGAAAGAAAATGTATCTATCTATAAGACCAATGCTAATCCTCCAATTCAATCTCTAACACTAGTAGTATTAAGTTAATAACTCACCTGTACATGCCAATTATCAGGATCGGTGCTGCTCGTAGATGAAGTCTCAGCAATACTAAGAATTTCAGGCATTCTTTCTATACGGAGCAAAGAATCATCATATGTCTTCTTCAACTTTCTGATGCCCTGAGGCTTCGAAGCCTTCAACCAGCGTTCCTCAAAGTTTCTCAGAATATCATATGCTGCCGGACCATCAATTTTACAGTGCAAGTCATGCCATGGTTCTCTTGGACAACCAGTAGTACTTCCCTGTTAAGTACATTAGATGAATTATTATCCAAGAAACACTAAAAACCATGTTTATACAAATGCAAGCAAACAAGGATATTGATTTACTGCATAAGTTGGATTATGATAGTCATCTGAGTGCACGGTCTGCAGTGTTCTAAATATAGGATGTTCTGGAGTATCGTATCGCCCATCACACAAGTCAAGTCCTCCAACAAAAGATACGATCTTTCGTCGATTGTTTCCTGCATCAGCATCCACTATCACGGTTTTCTGATGATGTGTATAAATTACTCCAACTTCCTGAATAGCAGACTTACAAGACATTAGTTATGGAAACAAACATTAAGAATGACATGCAATTTTAAA
Source organism: Solanum chiquidenum (assembly GCA_029582725.1). Classification (NCBI taxonomy): domain Eukaryota; kingdom Viridiplantae; phylum Streptophyta; class Magnoliopsida; order Solanales; family Solanaceae; genus Solanum; species Solanum chiquidenum. Next base: position 5,081 of record JAJOOS010081340.1, on the reverse strand, counting down.
CTGCGAATCAAGAGAAACAAAATAATTCATTTATAACTAATATACCCTTTGCTTGGCCCAGCTGTGACGCTTTCCTGCCACACGAGGACAAAGCAACACTTGCACAGAAGAATGCTTGAAAAAACGACGAGTTTCTTCATCGTGGGTTGCCATGAGGCCATCCTGCATGTTTTTTTTCAAATTTGAACTTCAATAACTAAAATGACATTACTTTCCCTGAAGAACATCAACTAAATTCCGAAATGCTAATACAAAAAGAACAGAAGGTTAAAGAGTCATAACATATAATATTACCATAATTAAGGAAATCTTAAAATAGATGTACTTCAGACATTAATCTGATTAGAACTGATGATATGAACAAATGCATCAGCCAAATATTATCAGTAGATGTATAAGTTTTACCGTCTAGCGGTATAAGCACACTCATGGTGTAGCTTAATGTTAACTGTCAAATTTATTACAACTGAAGTGTCAATAGCGTGTGAGTCCCTCGAAGATTCTTAAGTAAGCAATTGCTCACATATAATAAAGGCATAATACATAAACAGACACTCAAACCTGGCATCAGCTTACAAGTAAACACTTCAACTTTGAGTATGCACATCTAGACGCTCTCTATTCATCTCCAATGTATCTGTTGAACACTCCAATTTACAAAATGATCATCTAGACACCTCCAATATTTATGTGTCACGTTAGCGTCAAGTGTCCAGTAGACACAATGAGAACGAGTTGGGGCCAAGTTTGAGTGTTTGTTTATGTATTATGCCTAAAATAAATAAGCAGTTCATCATAAATACATTGAATTTACCGTTTTATAGCCAAGGATGCTTCTTGAAGTGGGATCATCCCACACAAGAAGCAGCACTCTGACTCCTTCTTGTGATTTTGACTTCAAAAGCTCCCCAAGACAGCTATCTTCTACAGAAGCATCATCTCGAACAAGTCTCACTTTATGCCACACTGACCATCCAGTAATGTATATCATCCGTCGGGCTTGGCATATTGCATCAAAGATGTCGCGCCAGCATTTCCCATGCCCATACTGCATCATCCCATAGTCAAGCTTTAAATTTGGAAGACATCCATCAGGTACATGAGCATCTTGATAAAGAGTAACTGATCCACCCATCCTCAGTGGAAAATAAGTCCCGGGAACACCATAATACTCAGGACCTGCTCCAACTCCATGGTGGTAAAAGCTTAATTGATCCATTGGGTAATACTGAACTGATATCCTTAAAACAGCTCCAGCTTTGCAAGGTTTTCCATTGTTCAAGATTGGAAAGAATCCTTCGACTTTTCCCCCTCCGTATATATGTTCCACGGGGACTGCTACTGTCCCTATAAGCTGAGAACCTACCATATCATTATCCTTCACAAGGAATTGCACATCAGAAGCATAATGTGCAACTGGTACATTAAAATGTTGCATCCACACAGGATTTTCATTATTGTTTATGACATAAGTACGCCCAATAACTGCGCCTGATAGTATAATCGTCACATATGGATCGCTTGTCATATTACCGAGTTGTCCATTGTTTCCCATTTTGTTAAACATATCCCCTATGGCCTTGTGGAACACGTCCAAGTTTGGGAGATTTCTTGCTTCAAATACCCAAATATCAAGATTCCCATGTAATAGCAGAACATTTTTAGAAGCCATAAATGGCATAACTTGCATACCCCAATTATTTTGTAGTTCACCACTTGATGTTCTTGAATGAGTTGGTCTATGACATGGCTCAGATTGGACCACAGAAGATGCCTCTCCCTTAGAAAACGAGGCATTGGGATGTCCATATATTGTTCCTCGGGCATTATAGTTATTCGCTACATGAGGTCTCGGTCCTGAGTAACATGATGCAGGGGCAGTGGCAGGGGCAGGATTGTCATACAAATGCACATTTGCTAGCTGATCATCTATAGGTCCATTGTTACCATGATCAGAGCTTGCCAATGAACTATTTGCATCTGATAAACTACTTGCAGTGGAACTAGTAACAGACGACAAACTATTTTGGTGTTGGAGGCTAGGAGATTGATCATGACCTTTGGATTCTTGCCTCTCTAGAGGACCTTGAGATGAACCATATTGAAAACTCCCTTGTTGTTGAAGTACAGGTCTAGAAGACGATATAGTAGGCGGAGGAGGAGGGGGGTAATACGCGTGGTATGAATAAGGAGAATGCACAATATGTGATGGTGGAGGATAATTACTATACTCTAAAGGGGGATTAGTCTGCTGAGGTCTACTAGGTGTTGTTTCTGATGGAGCTCCTGGTGGAACTTGTGGATAACTATTGTAGTTAACATGACCGGATTGTTGAGCAGCGTAAGGAGGTGGATGATAATGAAGGTATGGAGGATATGGATATGGAACAGAACCAGGAGGAGGGTAGGGACTAGAATTGTTAGAGGGATTATTATATGATGCTTGATTTGTAGAAGGAGAAGGAGGAGGAGCTGTGTTATATGGATATGTTGACGATGAAGACGACTTATTATTATTATTATTATTATCCATTATTCACGTCACTAGATAGAGACTGACACCTTCCTATTTGAGCAAAGAATGAATATCGGACCTTACTACTAATGTCCAACCGATGACCAGGCCTAGTGGTGCTTGTCGCTTTTCCTATTTCAACTTTAAAACTATTCAAAAATGCTCAATAAGGATCTAAACATATTAACATTTTTTTGTTTCAGAGTCAGACTACGCCTTATGACAAAAGGAGAGAAAGGACTAGTAACATGCAAAATGATCAAAGAAATAACATATTGATCATGCAAAAAGAAGAAAATATATATATATACAGATGATGTTAAAGGGGATCCTTCAATCCTGAATCATAAACGAACCGGAAAATCATTATAACTAAGAGAAATGCTGGGAAAAATTGGGATCTGTATCAATATGCATCAGGATCCCGATTCATGGATCTCTTTATTCGAGAAATCAAAATAAGAGGCTCCAACCATTTCTTCTGACTCGTTTTCAAATTCGATACAGATCAGATAGTTAGATTTTCTTGAATTTTCTTAGAGGTTGGAGAGATTGATAAGACAGAGATATACTGGAAATTAAGAAGAGTTCTAAATTCATAGTTATATTATAAAAAAATCAAATAATTAAGATTTGAACAATTCATGGAATGAAAAAAAAAAGTTTCTTCAAAGTTAGTGCAAAATGTAGAGGCAAAATATATGGGTAGACACTCAAATTTGGCTCTAACTATTAGTTTAACATTTCAACTTACGAAATGATCATTTAAACACCATAAAATATTTGTAAATATTTAATCGATATTTTAATCCGTATATGAACTATAGATTAGTCCCTAACTATCACTCAAATCGTTTAAGCTACCTGTTAATCAATTTCTCCCTCAACCTATGCTAACCACTTAATTTCTTTCAATTTCAACAAGAAATCTCCTAAATAAATTAAGGTACGTACCTTGATAAATAGATACCCATATGAAAATACATATAAGTGAATTGCAATTACTTTTTTTCACACCTCATATTCGATATTCCTATTAGGAATAGACTAAATTTGAGTTCATATTAAAAAGTCTCATATTAAGAGTAAACAAGGGGCAGACCCACTTTATGTTAAGGGGTGTCGACTGATAATACTTCATTGAAAATTTTTAGTATTATATATTATAAGAATCTGAAAAAGTAAAAATAATAGTAATAACATTACTTGAACAAGTGAGCTTCTTTGGCTCGTTGGTTTCTCTCAAGGGATTCGAATCTCCAACCTCCAAGCAGTGGCGGAGGCAAAAATTCTATCAAGGGGGTTCAAAAAAATAAATTAAACACGCTAATATTATCCATAAATAAACGGGTCGGGTCATAAATGAACGGATTGGTTAACAAACGGGTTGACAAAAAAAAAATCCTTAGTTCAAATAATTTCTTACAATTACAACTTATCTTAAGAAACAAATTTAAAGTACATATCTATAAAATGATAATAAAGTAGCACAACTCATTCAAAAAGTTCTACAAGTTCTTCAATTCCTTTAGAATTCTCTTCTGCTCCAGAAAGTGCAAATGGAGAGCAAGCACAAATTTAACATTAGAAAGACTAACAAAAAACACAAATCAAAGCGAAAATACTATTTCTTCACAAAAAATCTTTTTGGCATAAAATGACTTCATTACATTACAAAACTACACAACCTTGAAGGGAGGTTAAGAAATCAAATATGCGGATAAACCTATCAAAACATAGTTTTACATTTGAAAATACAACTACATACATTTTTACAATTGTATTCTACGAGGTTTCATTTCTTGAAATGTCTTAATAATAACATCATTAGAAATCTTATCAAATACATCTTTTTCTAAATAAGGCACCAAACAATCATCACTCATTTGACTCCGCAAGTCATTCTTGATAAACTTCATTGCCGAAAAAGCTCTTTCAACGAAGGCAGTGGCAACTGGTAAAAGTAGAGCAAGTTTCACTAAGCGAAATACAAGAGGATAATTTGAATGTTTCTTGGTCTGAACTAATCTTTTGGAAAGATCACAAAGTCCATTTAGATCGGAGAACCTTTCATCAACATCACGAACATCAACAATGTAACTTGCAAGTTGATTCTCAAGAATACTCATATTGGATTCATCAAAGTCATCTGGATATAATTCAGCCATTCTCATTACTTTTCTTATGTCAAAACTTGAAAATGACTTAATTGGATTCAAGCAAGCAATTCCATGGAGCAAATCGGTAGTCACCTCATCAAAACGATCATTAAGTTCTTGAAGTTGCCAATTAATGATATTGCAAAACACTTCAACACGATAATGATGTAAGATTGTATAGTTAGCAAGTTTCCGCCGTGGTCTTAAAGAGCTAACATATGGCTCCTCAAAGTTAGGTATCAAAACATCATGTTTGATACAAAATGTAGATACCTTGGCAATAAGAGAATCCCTTTCATTATCTCTTACGACTTGCAACCTTCTCTTTGCTACTTCAACAAGTAGCATGGCATTTGCAATATCTTGCTCTTTTTTTTGTAAGCATTTATTAAGCTCATTTGTGATTG
>JAJOOS010081336.1:0-36748 GCA_029582725.1 Solanum chiquidenum | reverse complement strand
AGTGGTGCTTGGAGGTTGGTATTTTGAGGAGGGGGTGGTGTTTGATAAGAGGCTGAGGCGTAATGAGGGTTTTGGGTTGTAAGGTCAATGATGGAGGGATTACGAGCAGGACTTGAAGGTGGGTTTTGAGCTTGTTCCACGTTAGGAGGGGGAATTTGAGCTGGAGGTCTTCTGTCTGGTTGAGCGTTGACAACAATAATTGGAGGAGGCAAATCTTGTTTTCTCTGCATCTCGACCCTTATCTCAGCAATTTGTTGCATTAACTGCAGGATCAGTTCATTCTGATCGGCAAGGGCGGGCTGAGCCACCACCACATTAGTAAGGCTGGTTTCTTCGTTGTTATCACCCATTGCTGACTTGCCCTTCAGAGAACCTTGACTGGGGAAGGAATCTGTAGGACCTTTAGATCTAGTGAAATAAGGATGATCAGCCAGTGTATCAACACAGATCAGTTCTAACTACCTGTAGAGAAAAACAACTCAAAGGCAAATCTGTTAGTAGTAGTACTGGACGAATAATGCAAGACACATAGAAGGCATATAAACACATAAGAGTTGCTTCGTTTGAGAACATGTTAACCCACGAATAATGGGGACTGGTTTTTTTTTTTTTAACAAGCAGGAATTTGCTCGTTTTATCTTGAGGCTGGTGATTCAGAAAGGCTCAATTGCGTTGAGCTAAGGTCTTCTTGCTGCATCTGTCGGCATATGTTGACGTGAATTCAATGTTTTCCTTGTAGAATGAAAAGGGGAAAAGTAAATTTGAAAAAGATAGGGGCCGGGCCTTAAAAGACTGCCTACGTATCTCCCAAGGAGAATTCAGGCCCTACGTAGTTCGAATACAATGGAAATTTCATTTTCATTCATTCATTTCTGGTGATTACAAGTAAAGTGCAAAGAAAACATGCAACAAAGCTCCTAAAACAAAGATAATGCCTTCAGAAAGGCTTCTTCTTCTTCTGACTGCTGCATTAACCACGAGGGGTAAACTCATATGCTTCAAGGGTGATTTTTCTCGTTCCCTTCTTTCCATCGTCCCTGGAAAGGAGACTTATAGACAATTTCCTCCCCAGTATCTTCTTCAGTAGCTCCAGGGTGAGTGTCTTCGGGACCACTATTGGCTTCTTAATTGAACAGAGAGCATTTTTCACGTATCTCCTAAAGCCTCATAGTTATATCATTCTTGAAGACGTCATGTTCCTTCCACATAGCAATCTTCTCCTCGTTCATAATAGCATATCTTGTCATTTTAGCCGCTAACTCTGCGTCTAGTGCTGCACTTTTGGCTTGCGCAGCTGCAGTGGCTAATTCTACTTTTATTCTTCTTCCTTCTATTTCTCGAATCTCTTGTTTGAATCGACGTAGTTTCATCCTTAAATCCTCTTCTGTTAGCTCCATCTCGATATTCTTTCCCTTTTCTATCTTAGCAGCAATTTCGTCTTTCCTGAGATGATTGAGTAATGTTTTAGGATTTGGTAGTGAGATTTTCTTTTTGACTGAGAAACTCAAGACTCAGGAAATTTTGGTCGGACATTTTGGGGTAGTGGCTTGTATTCAGTATTGTAGAAATTTTCAGAAATTTTTGAAAAGGAGTGGGCTAAAATGTTTTCATTCAAAGCAACGTACCACATAAACAGTTAAAGCACACTAGTGAACAGACAAATATTGCGTCCTAAACATGCATCTGACCCTTTTGTGCCAAGGGTAGGCCTAGCGAATTGAAGGACGTATATGTCTTTTTAAGCCATTTCATTATCCCCCAAAATACTTCATTAATAGCATTCAAAAATGTTTGAGAAACACGAAATTTGGGAAATGAGTTCGGAAATTAAAATACAAAACAAAGTACAAATAAAGCAATCCCACGCAGGGGATGATAACAAACTCCAAGCTCATCCTGATCCTTCACCAAGTCTGGTCCTCAACGGCTCACATGTCGGATTCATCCTACAAGAAAAACGAACAAAGGTAAGTTAAGCCCCACCCCCATAGATAATTGATTTGTTTAAATTGACATATACGTCCTTCAATTAAACACATAAGTATGATTGTCTTTTTATTGGCAAATGGGACAAATAGACACAAGGTGGGCTTCTAATGGGCCCAACACGCCTTGGGTGTTGGGTCAGCCTAGTTCAAAATGAGCTAAAAATTGGGGTTTGGTTTCACTCTACGCTAGTTGACTAAGAGTGGCTTTGAAAGACCGGGAACCCAAGTGGACAACTTAGGCTGGAACTCACGACAACCATTGGAAGCATGACGTACCAATAAATTGCCGATCCTTCCGGAAAATGGTTGAGTATAAAAAGTCCGGCTGCGATTATGCAGAAACCGTCCTTAATATATTATACATACAATAGGAAATGCAATGAATGCAATGACAGTTATATCAAATTTAAACACGTTAAGCACAAATAAGCAATTCAGTAATCAATCACAATTAATCAAATAGTCAAATCTTATGGTTAGAACTTAATTAAATCCCCAGTAGAGTCGCCATTTCTGTTTTACTCAAAAAATATAAATAAAAAGAAATAAAAATGACTAAGTTTCAAAAAATCGATTAAACTTATGATTTAAGAGAAATCAAATTTCCAAAAGAACAGAGTCGCCACTTAACTTTTTAGTAAAAATCAAGAAAAAATTCAAGGTTTTTCAAAAGATCTAAACAGATAAAATCAATTGAAAATAAAAGGGTTCGAAGTTCAATGTACATTTCGAGAAGGTGTTAGGCACTCGGAATGCCCGCTAACTTGCGGTTGACCGGCGATTTGACTAAAATGACATTGACCAATTTTGGAAAATAATAATTAAGTAAAAGGCTCATTTTTATTATTGTTATTATTTTTATTATTAATAATAAGGGAAATAACAAAAGGAAATCTTTTAAAGGGAAAAAAACCTTAAGTGTTGACCGGACTAATAATGAAAATAAAACTAAGTATGGAATGTAAATATAAAAATTATTATTATTATTTTTGCTATTATTGTACAATTATCTTAAGGGGAAAAAAGACTGAGGGGGATTTTTATAAAGGGAAATAACTTAAGTGACAAGACAAAAAATAAAATTAAAGCTAAGTATAAAACATAAATACTTTAATTTAAATACATATATATATATATATATATATATATATATATATATATAACTGAAATGGCTATCTTGGAGATTTTAATTAAATTAAACCATGAACCAAATAAAAATGTTAGTCAATACAAATAAATAATAATGGGGCTTTTGGCCCTTTGTCCCTTTTCATTGATCATGATATACACCAAGTGTATACTTGATGTATATACCATGTATACAATTGATTCTTGAACTCTCGGATCTGTATTTTTATTTTAACTCTGTGTTTCTGCACTTTCCACCTGTATTTTCACATTTTTGACCTGCATATCATATTTTCTGACTGTATATCGATGTATATAGCAGGTATATCAGTCTATTTTCAGCTTTCCGAAACCTCAAAAAATCGATTTCCATCGCATATTGCCTTCAACCTGCTTGCTACTGCTTCTAATGGTTTAACTAAGAATGGGGCTGACTCTATGGAGAGAAAAAATAAATGAGCCTCCATGGCTCATCTTACAGATGCAAGAAAAAGCAAGAAATCCCAAGGGACTCGGTCGATACCATACACACAGAAAAGGAAATAAATTAGCTAGAGGAAAATGGCATGAAATAGAATAACGAATTAATGAAAGAAAACCTATGAAAATAAATGAAGTAATCATTCAAATACTTGAATCGACCAAAAGCAAAGAGGTCTTAGAGCAAGACATGTGTATATACGAACAAAATAACACTCATGATAAAGCTAACTCCAAACATACAATTACTTCTAGCAATGGAAGTAATAAGATGATCATTATCTTTGAGATAGCAAAGGTAAAATAAAATAATAAAATATAAAAAAAACAAAAAAAAATAATAGAAATCAAGTGATGAAATTTAAGAGAAACAGTGAGCAAATCATGTCATCCACTAAACATGACTACTAGACATTCATCTCAAGTGCACCAGCTTAAAATTCTTTTTCTGGACAACAAAGACCATAAAAAAAATATTTTCCACAAACCCTTTGATTCGAACCAAAATTAAGCCAAAATAAATATCGAAAGACAAAATATACTAATGACGACTAATAGAAAGCAAATGGAGCAAAACATGTTTCTCGTAATGTTACAAATAGCGAACATGAGGTCAAATACATAAACATGATAGGAATCCGAAATATAGCCATAGTGATCCTAAACAAGTATTATCACTCAAGAATACCATATATAACAAATAGAGATACAATACTAAAGCAATCTCATGCCAAACTAATGCTCTATTAAATAGGGGACAACCATACTACTTCCAAATCGGAAACACGACATAAAACTCGAACTAGTATAACCAGAACATCGCCACTCTTATGGGACCATCTTCATCCTAGTAAGAAGCTCTATTAACTAGGATGAACAAGTGGGTCATAACAATATTTAATCATCAAATACAAAACAGTCCATTCAAAATGCCAAAATAGGACCCCAAAATAAGATGGAGGCTCAAATTTTAGAAGAGAACAAAGATACGCTTTCTTGAAGAAAATATTAACAAACTAATGACACAGATCAAACAAAAGAAAATGCCGACCTTCCAAATAATAACCAAAAACACTCAGAATGAAATCATGTTGTAGGAGGTGTAAGTGATACCGTAAAGCAAACAGCAGAGCAAACCACATTCATTTAACAAATTGACAACATAGTACGAGCAACATTCGAGATTTGAAAAAAAAGATAGAAGAATAGGCGAGGAGAGTATTACAGAGAAGGGGACAGTACCTTCTTCACTGGGGCAACAACAAACAGAGATGAGCTTTTCCACCACCACACACAAGCTTCGAAAGTTTCGATGAGCAACGGGAAAGTCGCGTTTGGAAGAAGAAGCTGAAACTCGATACTCTTTATAGTATTTTCTGATCCTAGAGTCTACTTTTCCTCAAAGAGTTCTATGTATTTTCACTGTGTAATTTTATTTGCTTGACTCAAAAAATTTCTCCCAAAAAAAATCCCTCTTCAAAATAATAGAGGAGATGATTATATAGGGGGAAAATAGGATAGATTTTGGGGTCAATCCCAAATTCAAAATTCGAATTCTTTCACCAATTTGGACAAGCACCTTTTCTCCGAAAAATCTCCCCATTCCGGAAGTGGAAAGGGAGGGCAAAAATGCGTGCTCTGTCCTGCTGTGATTCGTACGAGTTGGAGGGGGACGTGAGGGGAAGAGATAAAATTGCAGTGTACTGTTCCGTTGTGAACGTTGGAGGTTTCGATCGATCTATTCGCTGATGTTGTTCACGCGATGAGGGGAGAGGATGGGGCGCGTACAGGGTCGTTTGCATCGCTGGAGTTGGCGTTAGAGGATGGGGAAGCTGTTGTTCACGTGAGGAAGAAGAAGCGTGGGTACTGGGGTCGCTGGTACTGTTGTACATCTGGCTGGGTTTCTTTTGTGAGGCAAAAGTTTCACAAAAAGTGGGCCGGGTCAGATTTTACACTTGGGTCGGTTGGAGAATTGGAAAAAGAGAGGAATTGGAATTGTGTGCTGGGTTGTTTATGGGCTGCTGTATTGTATTGAATTGGAAAAATTGGTGGGCCAGTGGTTAATTGAATTGGGTCGATTGGAATTGCATTGTAAAGGTCCAAAGTTGGTCTTTTGATTGGGTTTAAAGGTTAGGTGCAGATTGACTTAGGAAATTAGCCAAATCGGGTCGGTTAGCAAATTCGACTAAGATTTAAATTAAAATGAATCTATATGATTAATTAGTGAGCTGTTTAATCTCAACGAAATAAAAACTAATTAACTTAATTATAAAATAATTAATTCAAAATTTAAAACTATGATTTAAACCAAAACTAAATTAATAAAATATTTATCTTTTGATATGATTTTTCAACTGTTTGTAAAATATGCTAATTACATATAAAATTATGAGAGATTTATTATTCAAAATATTATAAATATCAATCGGAGTTGCTTAAAATAACCTTGAAAAACTATTTGAAATTTATAAAATAATTATTCTATATCGTTTGAAAATTAAGAAACTCACAAATTAATTATTACCGGGGAGGTTCAAAATTCGGTGTCAACACAAAAGACTGGTCGCAGACAAATTTCTTGGTTTTTAAAAAAATAAGATCTTGCAGAGACTTTCAAAAACTTCAGAAGTATTGATGACGATGTGGGTATGTTCGAACCAAGACTTTGGAGTTTCCGGTTTGCTAAAGATGAACCTATTAAGATCCGCCCGGCTTGAATTAGGACAATTTCATACTTAAGCTACTGGAAAGACTCATTTATGGGTAAGTTTTTTATTTATGATCACGTTGATTTACTCAATTGGTTCCCCTGTTATTGTGATAGACTTTTTGAAAGGCTACAGATCCTCTTTCTTTTAAAATTAATTTTCAGCTTTTCCTACGCATCTGAATTGGTAAACTTGGTCCATTCTTATGCCCAATTGATTCAAATATATTCTGCTCACATGCTTATGGCAATTTGATGATACTTCTGTGGCTAATTGATCCGATATGCATCAATCATGACATCTTGTTCCTTAAATAAATTATTCCCATGTATGATAATATGTGATATCAATGGTTAATTGATATTCTTTGCTTTAATTACAATTCGGCAAAAGTTCTTACTTGTTTTTTTTATTTGGTGAAATATTTGGTTTGTTTGATAAAAGAATTTTGCCGATTTAGCTCTTAGTTAAGCAAATAAAATCTCCAAAGTATGATCCCTTTAATTTATTCCTTTCTTTTATTGTGTGCCCTTTTATTCACTATGTGGGATCAACTCATCGTTCTAATCCTTGTATTTTATTTGTATGGGTAGTTTCCCGATTGATCAAAGAGGTACAATGAAAGTAGTTGTGAAATATTTTAAAGAAACCTATAGTTTTGTCATTCAGTATACTCAGTTGCCTTGTCTTCAAGTTGGAAATACAGAGAGGCCAAATTATTTTCCTATGGGTGTCTTTTTATCATTGCCAACTAGCAGAAAATGAATAAATAAATAAATAAACAAAGCAGCTGAAAAACAGGCAACAAAAATCAGCACCAAATCAGCTGAGGTGAGGAAAGACAAGTTAAAGAAATTAACCCTGCTTCAGCTCTCATTAATAAGGTAGATGATGGGGGTGGGGAATTGAGAGGAAATCAATCCGAAAAAATAGGGAGATTTGGGAAAATAACATGCTTGGCACATATTTTAGTTCAACTGTTAACAAACTGTCCTCCCTACATACAAACCCAACTGATCCCTTACCAACTCCTGAATCTCCCAAAGTTTTATGATAGGTTGAGATACAATCCTATCTTGAAATTTATATGCAATGTACACAGAAGTTCATAACTTGTTCTTATTTTTAGTTGGGTAGCGATGAAATGGGTGGTACTTCTTCACAATAAAGTCACCAAAATTCCTGTCAGTGCTTGCATATATCTCCCATTTGCATAGTATTTTGCTTTTACATTTAACTCTAATTTTGTGCTTCTCATTAGGCTTAAATTCGAGTTGCACTTTGCTCTCTACAACATAAAATTGCACAACTTTTCTAAATTGCACAACACTCTCAAAGACCATGTCAAGTTCAAAAATAGTTATCTGACAATCGGGATCAAACCTTAGTTTTCTACTCTTTCTTCTAGCTGGTAAGTCGATGCCTCTTTGAGCTAGAACATCCAACTCCTCTCTACTGTCATCACTACCAATATCTACCAATATATGAGCTACTGTAGCACTCCTCATCTCCCCCGAATCTTCCAGCATACTTGTCTCTTTTGTTTCCCTTGTTAATGTCATTAAAACCTTTGTCTGGTCCTGCCTCTCCTAGCTCAACCTGGTGTCGTAACAGGCACTTTCCTCTTCTTTTACTGATGAATTTTCTTTCTTCTTTCTATTCTGAATGCTCTTAGCTCCTCATCTAACTGACTATCATATTCCTCAAGTATAGCATCCAACTCAGATTCACTACTGTACAAATTTGAAGGCAAATCACTATCATCTTCCTTTGCATTAACATTTTCATCTCTTATATCTGTTGTTTCTTCCAGCTCGGTAACATATGAACTGGTTGCTGCATCTCTAGCAATAAGTTGAGGGTATTCAACTAACGCAACCCTAGACCCCCTATTTATTGAATTCTCATTGTTTTGAACTACCCCAAGCTCACTTGAAATTCAAATGGGACCCTCTCTTCCACCAAAATAGATCGATTAACGACATGGCGGATAAACAAGTCTAAAAAAGCACCATGTTTAAGGTGAGAGACAATATTTAAAATTTGTCTGTCATTTTCCAACAAAACAAATTCATTGGAATTAGAGTTAAATACATAGAAACCCCCCAACATATTTCGGAGTTACCTTTTTTCTCTCTCCCCAACATATTTCGGATTTGGAGCTTTGATAAAAAAGAACCACCATGATGGAATCGAACAAAAATGTATTCTTCTGCTATGAGTTAGATTTACACTGACATGAAAAGAAAAGGGGAAAGAAAAATATCATCAGAAGATTTACAGTGAATTTTGAAACCAAAAATCTAAATCTTGCATCAAAAATTTCTAATGAGAAACACTAAATTAAGGGGTTGTACATGTGTTTGGCCACTTTTTTATACTGCTCATATATGTTTTTAAGTTCCCTTTTTTTCTTAATATTTTTTTCTTTTATAGGCTGATATACTTTGGAACAGTAAGATATCGTGGTTGCTGAGAAACTTTTAGCGCTCTTCAATTCTCCATGAAGTTTGTAAGTCTCTTCCCTTTTCCACATATTTGCCTTTCCTGCATATTATTAGAGTACATACATACATGATGCTCACTGATTCCATCATTTGCAGGCATGTTTAAGTGACGGCACGGGCTACTACTTCCCACCATGCCACATAGTTAATATATGTGAGTTCCAGGTGTTACTTGACTGCCCTATGGACCTTTCATCCCTAGTTGTATTTTATTGTTATTTCTTCCCTGCTTGATGAGAAAGCTTCAATTCTTAGAGGCCAAAGTTCATTAAATTCAGAGTCTGTAAGGCAGGAAGTTTCAGAGCTTCTTGATTCGAAAGTTTAATACAGGCTAATAAGGCTTGGTTTGAAACTGTAAAAAGCTTGCAGCTTTGGAGTATGCACTCCATAGATATGGTACTAATCTCAAGTTCGATGGGTATGCTAGGGTGACCATTTCTTACCAGTCTCAACGACTTCAGAGCATAGGTGATAGAAGGAATATTTTCTTGCCTTTATAAATACAATGAACCTAAGAAATCCTAAATCGTAAACCCTTAAAAAACCATAAGCCCAAAACCCAAACCCTAAGAAAACCCCAAACCCTAGATCCAAAAAAACAAAAAAAAACCCTAAACCCTAAAAAACAACAAAACAATTTTTAAAAACTCTAAACCTAAAAATCCCTTAAAAAATCTTAAACCTAACAAACCTAAACACTAAACTTGAAACACTAAACCCTAAACCCAACTCCCTAAAAGACCCAAAATAAACCTAGGAGACCTTAAATTCTAAACTCAAACCCTAAGAAATCCTAAACGCTAAATCATATACCCTAAGAAACTCTAAACCATAGGGGTAAACCCTAAACCCCATACCTTATGAAACATTAAGAAACCGTAAACCCTAAATTATAAAAACCCTTAATAAAATCATAAGCCCATATAAACATTTAAAAAATTCAAAAAAAAAACATTAAACCGACAATCCTAAGCCCTAAATCCTAATCCAAAAACCCTAATCCAAGAACCCTACCATACGTTAAGAAACTCCAAGAAACACTAAATCGTAAACCCTAAGAAACTCTAAAACTTAAATCCTTATAAACCCTAATACCCTAAAACCTAAGAAACTTTATGCCTAAGAAACCCTAATACCCTCTACCCTATGAAAAGACCCTTTTAAAACTCTAAACCTAAAAACTCTTTAAAAAAAACCTTTTAGAACCCCTAAAAACCTTAATTCTAAAAAACACTAAGCCCTACATCATAATTTACCCAAAAAAAAAAAAATTTAAATCCTAAACCCTAAACCCTAAAAAACCAACAAAAAAACTCTAAAACCCCTAAACCTGAGAAACCCTAAATTCCAAATTCTGCACCCTAAATCCTAAACCTTAAGAAACCCTAAATCGTAAACTCTTAAAAGACCATAAGCCCAAAACCCAAACCCTAAGAAAACCCCCAACCCTAAATCCAAAAAAACACTAAGAAACCATAAACACTAAAAAAAAAAAAAATTAAAAAAACTCTAAACCTAAAAATCCCTTAAAAAATCTTAAACCTAACAAACCTAAACACTAAACCCTAGAAAAACACTAAACCCTAGAAAAACACTAAACTTAAAACACTAAACACTAAACTCGACTCCCTAAAAGGCCCAAAATAAATCTAGGAGACCTTAAATTCTAAACTCAAACCCTAAGAAACCTAAAACCTAAACGCTAAAAACTCTTACAAAAACCAAACCCTAAGAAACCCTAAACGCTAAACCATATACCCTAAGAAACTGTAACAGCCCGTATTATGCCTATGCTTGTTATATTCTTGTGATACTTGACATAGCCTTATAGTATAGGTGAGGGACCATGATTCTTCTATCATTAGGGTTGGTTTAAACTAGGTCAGAAGGTGATGTGATGCCTTGGACGTTTCAGCATGTGTACTGCAAGTTAACTCCAACGGGAGTATTTAAAGAGACAGGAAGGTGGTAATTTAGCTTAAAGTTGAAAGTTAAGTGCTAAGTTAAAGAAAAAGGGATTAATATTTAGAAAATGAAATAAAATAAGTGAGCTACTTGCTTGACTTAACTAAGCTAGCAGGTGACAAGTAGGGGCATCACCTACTTTGACTTATTGACCAATCCAAAGGATCAAGTAGGTGCATCACCTACTTGAGCTATATGGATCTAGTTGAAAATGCCAAGGTTTATGGATCAAATTTGGGCCTATGCTAATGGAATCACTTGAGGCCCAAACTAAGTTAAATAAAAGGAAAATGAAATTTTGAGCTGCTTGACGTACATAAGCAGGTGCATCACCTTCTTGACCAGTTAGTGGATGAAAATGAAGTTTTCTAGAGGATATTCTTAAAGATGAAGAAAGCTCAATATAAGATATATTGGCTGCTATTCTCACTATTTTAACACACAATATTGAGGATTAACTCCAGCTCTCTCTCTCTCTTTTCTCTTAAGGATTAAAACACTAGCCTTGAAGCTCTTCTAGGGTTCTTGAAGAAACCCTCATCTATGCAAGACAAGGTAAGTGAAAACACTTATGGATTTAGCTTAATTCTCCCATGGATGATTGAAAAAACATGGTATTCATGCTCAAGTATAAGCATAAAGGCAAAATATTTCCAGAAGCTACTGCTCACTTCCTTGGTTATTAAGATATTTTTCTCTTCTACTTTGGTTTAAGTGTGAAGGGAAGTTGAGGTTCTAGAGGAATTCAAGTTACAAGGAGAAGTTGCAGAAATTGAGGTAAGGTGACTGCTCCATTTTCTTCCTCATTATGTATGAGTTTGAGTGAGGAATTATAGGTGTGCTGTAATAAAGAACTCAAGGGGGTGGTGAGTTTAATAATTAGTTGTATGATAAAGAATATTTGAAGTTATTTTATGTGTATTGTTGTTGGTGCAGCTTGGGTAATCTTAGAAAAGGATATATAATGTATGTATTGGGCAGAGAAGGAAGGTGTGGTGATGCACATTTTTTTTAGGGCTGTATGGGCTCATTATTCGTCAAGTTAGCTATTGTTTTATGAGATTCACGGTGTGATAGCTGTTAATTTTAGTTTATCATGACTTATATTATAGATTAAAACCAAAAAGGGGAGGTTGAATCGTGATAGTTGTATTGGTCAGAGGATAAGGTATGTAAGGCTAGTCAATTCAATATTCTTCGACATGAAATCTGATACTTGCAATTAATATCAATAAGTGAATTTCCTAAGTTCTATTCCTAGTAAAGGAAACATGGTGGCAGCGTATGATCTCCAAATAGCTAACAATATTTCCCCCTCTCCTTAGTGTATAGAATTACTTCATTATATGTTCACTACTCTATAAGTGTGTAATTATCCTCCTACTTGCTGGTATAGAAATAGTATTTGCAAAAGCAAGTTTGGTGAATCCTCCTCTTAGTCAATTGAACTGAATTGTGTCATTTAAGCTCACAAGTAATGCATTGATGTTACATAACTCCTTATGTCATTGTTACTGCCTTGAGGTATTATTTTCATGTCTTCTACTACTGGTCTGTAGTTCCAAATATAAAAAATGATTATGACCACCAAAACAACAATCTCAAAGATTAAAGAATATAAGTGAAGCAATCTGTATAATTAAGGGTGGCAGCTCAGGGGCGATAGCCAAGCATGGGCCGATCCCAATTGGTATGGAAGGGTGGCAGCTCAGGGGTGAAATCCTAGCATGGGCCGATCCCAACTTGTTTAATTATGAGGACCGCATCCCAGGGGTTAAAATGCCTAGCATAGGTCATCCTCTTCTACCACTGATCACCTGGTCATTCGTATCACATGCCTTATAAAGATCATAACACAAAGAAAGGTAAAGACAAGAATGTAACATATATGATCCCACAAGACTTAACAAAGGTGGTCTTCTGTTTTGATTTATGCACACATATATTGATACTTTGTTTCATTCGAACTCTTATTTTATATATGTTATTGCCTTACATATTCAGTACATTTTCTCGTACTGATGCCCCTCGCGAGGGACGTTGCATTTCAAGCTGTAGGCACACGTACTTCAGCTAGTAGACCTTCTCAGTAGGAGCACACGACACCCAGCTACTTTTGGTGAGCTCCAGATTGATTTGGAGCTTTACTGAGTCCTTGGTAGATTCATTTTGGGTATTGTATCGTAGTTAAGGGTAAGGCGGGGTCTGTCTCGACCTACTCTAAGGTTTTCTATCTTTTAGAGGCTTTGTAGACTTATGTATATGGTTCAGTTTCATCTTAACAAGTTGTGGCCTCAACGACCAAGTCTTGTATATAAGTTTTGGGTCTACTTATGTTGGTTTGTATCACTGCATCCTATGTGAACTTGTCACAAGATTTTCATAGTTATATGCATAGTAAGCACAAGTTATATGTTGGTTCTCTCGGGCCTTTAGGGCATCGGGTGCCTGTCCGTATTAATGGGATTTGAGGCGTGACAAAAACTCTAAATCCTTAACTCTAAACCATGGGACTAAACCCTGATGTTTCAGAATTCATAATTAATGACACTACTTCCAGTACAAGTGTCTACGAATCATGCAATAGTATAGTAACCCAACCAAGGGTTGGGGTTGTGTCCCAAGGGAGCGGATTTAAGTATTAATAGAAAAATAAAATCTAATTCTAACTAGTCGTAGATAAAGACATTAATGATTAAAAACATTGTAAATTAGAGGGACACACAAAAGTGTGAAATATCAATTTGGGGGTTTTGTCACAAGTATAGAAAAAACAACGAAAATAACAAGAAAGTCAAGTATGGGAAAGAGTTTTTGGGGTGTGACCGCAACACAAGTTGAGATAAATAATTGGGTACATGCTTTCAATAGGAAATATGCAAGATAATAGTGACTAGGCTAAGCTTTAGATGGAAATAAGCTCCTTCTCGGACAACTTACCCCGTTTCAAATGCGTTCCTCTCGGACACCCATTTGCCGCATGAAGACCAGCTTAAGCCTTACCCCACTCACTCTCTCGAGCTGAATGTTAGGATATGGGACTACGGCTCACCCTCTCCGGCTGAACCTCATGTCGACCCACTCCTTAGGCCATCAGTCTAGTGGTCTTGGTTTTGCGACCTCCTTCTCGGGCAAGCCGAAAACAAATGGGTGACTTTGTATTTGCAACTACAAACCCATTAAATTAAACCACAACCACTAGGTGAAATCACCATTAAAATATATCTAATCTATCAACAAGCAAGACCTAACAATAATATCGACGCATATTTGCTAAATCACACCCCAAGAATGGGGGTTTTTAGCCACACATCAAGAAATAACAAAATATACCTAAAATGATAGTGAAATCAAATGGGTATAAGAAATTAAACCTTGATTTAAGCAAAGGAAGAAGAATAGAGAAGACCCACTTCCAACTTGGGGAAGATGAACTCCTTTCTTTAAGTTTCCAAAAACCCTCTCCAAACTCGGCGATTCTCCCTTTGGTGTAGTTTATTGCCGTCTTGCACCATCCTTCGGCATCATCGTGCTCTGGGTCATTGGGCGACATAGTACTGCTTCGCGGACCTTCTCGGCGATGCATCAACTGCTCCCTTTTTCCGCTGACTTGATCCTTTCCTTCAGGGCTCAGCACACTGGAACAAAAGGCGAAGTGAGACCCTTCGGTGATTCGCCAAGTGGACTCAGCGATCCTCAGGCCTTTGTTTTCTCGTTCTTTTCAGCCTTTTCATTCCTTTTTGCGAAGTAGTGTCCATGCTTTCCTTTAAACTTCAAACACCTGAAACTTAAAGGTTTTCATCAGACATTGAGATAAAATAAGCATTTGAGGACACAATTTCTAATAGAATATAGCCCTAAATGAGTTCAATTTGTGGACTAATCAACACCCCCAACTTAAACTTTTGCTTATCCTCAAGCAAATTCAAGTTCAGCTGTTCAAAAAGGATGTCTAAAATAGGAACATACACAACAAGACTCAGACTACTTATGCAAAGATCAATTGTGTACCCAAAGATTCAAGTTGTGACACACCAATATCAAAGATTCGCATGCTCGCAATACTTGCTACTAATGCAAGTTCAAGCTCAATAGAAGTATCTAAATGCCCTCACACAAAGAATGATTCCATATTCACACACAGAAATTAATCAATTTAAGACCAGGAATCAGATGCAATGCTCACACTCAGAAAGAGGAACACAATGCATGTTTTCTCCCATAGGTTTGCCCTTATTTTCCAATCGACTTTCGATTCGGTTTACTCAAGCTCAAAAAGGTCTCTTCAAGGCTTGTAATGGGGATGAGTGCATAGGTATGGTCATTTAGGCTCAGTGACTTCTTCATTCTCGTGAGATGTGTCAAAACGTCCTTTTCCTTTCCCTTATCACTTTTTCTTCTAGTTCTTCGAAGTCATCATTTCATTCACTCTCCATGTATTGCTTGGAAACCCAATTCCTTTTGCACCTTTATTCAATTATATGTATATACATTCTCTCTGTTTTTTGTTAGAAGGGCTTCCATTTTGTTTTGCAATACCATGGGTTAGAGAAACTTTTTCTTGCACTTCTTGACTTCTCCTTTTCCTTTTCACCACACCCCCACCTAAGTTGGCTATTCACTAAACCACAAATAAAGAGGATTATAGGTAGTGGGTCAAGTAAGGTCTAGGGTTCATCAAGTTTCTTCCAAATAACGGTAAGGCTCAAGGGGTGTTCAAAAGATTTTCACACGCTTATGGGTAGGCCACAAGAGAGGTATATGTCAAATTTGGCTCACACTCTTTAAAGTTGCCTAAGATCATCTCAAGATTACACCTTTCTAAATCAATCAGACTAACGGGTCAAATTCTAGGTTTATTCATGCATAGTTCAAAGTAAGCTAACCACACAAGGCATCGACACTTACGTCAAACAAAACTACACACTTTCCCTAGTGTGCAACGGTCATTACAAGAGAATCAATTCGATAAATGGCAAATCACAACAAGATGCAAAGAGTTCACATATTATCTATTCAACTTCATTTGGTCTCGTCGTAGCTGCACATTCATGTTCGTTCGATTGAGAGCACTATTCAAGTCATCAGTATTGATCAGAACCGAGACTTAAATTTTGCAAAAGAACAACTACTTTCAACATAAGCGGTGGCAAAAATTAAAAAAAAATAAAAATTCAGAAGGGTCAATCAAAAAGAGGAGCCATGAGCTCAAACATCCATGAAAAGCAGTGTAAAAACAATTTTAAACAGAACAACCCAAATATATACAAAACATGAAATTTTCAACACAAAAGGTATGGGCCTCACCCCACCACAAATAAAAGCAATTTATCGTCAAATGCAATTAACACAAAATTCGAAAGGCAAAATAAAGAAAGGCAGAGAGGGAGGAAAAGAGGGGATCCTAGCTAAGTAGTCACTCTATATGTCTGGGCATCATTGCCCGGAGTGACTTCCAGAGGGTTCATCTCTACTGGGTCCAGCAGCATGAGTTTTTGCCAAGGAGGCTTGCACAACAACGTCTATCATGATTTCTTCGATCTCGGCTATGTCGTCTGCTGCAGCTCCCTCAACCATCTCTTCATCAGTCTCTTCTTCTGAGTCAAGATCGGCCATTTGTTTTGCTCCGTCTCCATGTCTAGTGGTGGTCTAAGGCATCTCAGGCACGTACGGAATCTCCAGTGTTCCAAAGATCATGGACACATCAGAGGATTTGAGGTAGTCCACATCTCTCCTCAGCTCTGCAATAGTGACCTTTAAGCCGGTCACCTCTTCTGTGGCTCTTTAGTCACGCTCACACCTGGCTATCCTGGCCACCAGAGCATCAATAGTTGTGCTCAGTGGTGTCACAGCATCATCGAGGGCAGCCTGTATCACTCTTGGAATGGAGTTTTCTATGTTGACAGCCCAGAAATCAGCAAATTGGGCAAGCTGTCCCATTCGGATCAAGGATGCCTGAGTTATTGGTTCGCAGGATGCAACCGCAGCATTGGGTCTGTGTGATACCACAGAAACAGAGGGACCTGGAGTCTGTGAATGAGAAGAAGGAGCGGGTATACCTGAAGACCTAGGTGCCAGAGTGGGCGAGGATTCCTCCGCAGGTGTGGATCCAGTTGCCATAACTTCATTCTGTTTCTTTCCTTCTTGGTCCTTAAGATATTCGGCTTCGATATTTTGGATATTAATGGTGGCGGTGGTAGCCAATTCCACATTCTTCTTTGCATCTCTAGGCACCTGAGATCTTTTGCACAATTCTGTGATCAATATTGGAAAAGGAAGAGATGTCTGGATCTATTTTGCACGCATATGGATCTCTGAAGCGATGATTTCCCCCAGGTTTATTCGTGTTTTCTCTATGATGCAACCCAGGCAAGCTGCTTTTGCAAGACGAAGAACTGAATCATTTTGGGATGGCATGATTGTGATGTTGATGAACCTAAACTAGTATCTTGCAGCTATGTTCAGATCTTTCTTTTCAATAGAAACTCCTTCTGCTAGCCATTTCGGAGCCTCATCGTCTGAGATCAGCGGGGCTAGCCACCTTTTCATCTCATCCAGCTTCTTTGTTCTGATTAAGTGCTGGCAGTGATCATTAATCTTATCGGACATATCTAAATCTCTGTTGATAGCTTCGCTATCACAAGCTACATTCTTTCCTCTGACGACCACATAGTCAACTGCTTTGAAGGACGACACCAACTTCATTCGTTGAGGTACCAATTCATTGTATGCATTATAGAACTCTCTAACCCAACTTGGTATGTAACAGTCATGGATATCTCAGGCAATCTATTATCTTAGGATACTTATCGATCACCCCATCTATGGAGAGCCATTTTTCCTCAATGATCGTTCTCAGCCCTTCAGACTTAAGTCTGTTTGTTGATTTAGGTGGGGGGCCTTTGTACTGGAGGTTCCAGTACTATTGCCTGCTCTGAAACTGGAGGAGTCTGAGTAGTGGATCTAGGATTTCTGATCCGAGATGGGTCGTTCATTTGTTTAGATCATAACTCATTCCTTTGTGCCTCCATCAATTCATCTTCATCAGAACCCATTCTCTCACTATCATATGTTGTTGGGTCATTGGTGTAGAAACCAGTGCTGTCGGAACTTGCATCTGATAGCTCAATAGTTTTGTCCTTGCCTTTGCCTTTTCCACTAGTTGTGGAAATTTTGGTGGCCTTGTGCATGGATGCAGTTGCATCCTCATTGATTGTGATTTTTTTTCCTCTGCGTCGGGGTTGCGTGTTGCTAGCAGCTTTGTTGGATTTAGTCATACCTGCAAAAGATTTGGGAGGAGTTAAGGAAGAAATATAAAATCACAGGTAATCTATTGCAAAAAGGCTCACTAAGTGGGTCGGCGAATCGCCGAACCTCTTTCGGCGAGCAAGGATTTGTTCGCCAAAGGTTACAGTGCATAAGGGTCTCAGGAGTAGCATGCAGAGGGCGATCAGGAATACTTTCGGCGAGTCACCGAGAGCGTTCGGTGATCCCTGGATTCTCACTGAAAGTCAGAGTTTCATTCAACTAGGCCTGATACCAAGGGCGAGATGGAGACATTGGGAGATCCGCCGAACGATTCGATGAGCTCGACCCAGCTCGCCGAATGGTCCAACGTGCCCCATTTCGACCCATCTTCCCAAATTCAATCCCGCAAACCCCGAAAGCAAAGTCAAAGCATGCAATAACAAGATTCAAACTAGAACCCTACTACCCATCACTCCGGAATACTCAGATTTCTTCCAAACTTGCCGCATTTGGCCATTTGATGATATTTGCTCTTAAGAGTAGTGTCACCGTCTCTATCCTTGAGAAAATGTTTGACATTTAGCACAAACCTGGGCTACTCCGACTTCACCCAACCAATTAAAACAACATGTGATCACAACACAACTCAAAAACATAGAGATTACGAGCATTCGACAATTAGACAACACAAGCAAGATTTTTGCGCTAGAATAGGCATGTAATCATTCTAAATATATCAGAGAGGCCAGCACACATGGCTAAGAGTTAATTATTGCAAATGAGTACAAGACTTTCAAATGTAAATATGGGAAAAGGAAACCAACCTTCAATGTCAATTAAATTTGATTTGATAAGCTAGGCGGTAAAGTATTCCATTTCCAAGCACAAGTCCCGAACTAAACTGCTAGAGTAATGCTAAATTAAAGAGAATGCTACCTTAGTGCGAGTTCAGGAAATTTGTGAGCGAGGGAAAGTGAGAGATTTCAAGTTTTTGACCTTTGGCCATTATAAACCGATCAGTTCGCTCTAGTTCGACGATGTTAGTTGCGATTGCCGATCCACTTAGCGATTCACCAAGTGGTCCCTTGTACCGCCGATTGTTACAGACTTGTCAATTTCTTGGGAGCAAGATGGCGGTTTAAGTCGAAATTGACTACCTGGTTGGCGAAACACCGACCTGTTCATCGGTCCGCCGACTGACCATTTTCTAGACAATCTATATTTGTCGTCACTTCCCTCATTCAAACCTGCACTACTAACACACCATTATTTTTAAAATCAAATGTAAGCATTTAAAACCTTGGGTTGTCTCCCAAGAAGCGCCTTATTTAACGTCGTGGCTCGACACGAGTCCTTACTCATTCCACATTGGTTGGGTTGGTCCTAGTGTTACTAGGTAACCCCAATAGTTCGTTTGAGTGAAGAGGAGGCATCGCATAGTTTAGGAGTGTTCTGATCAGCTGGATTGATCTAGAATGAGAGCCAACCATTTGATGAAGGCGGTCTATCACCTCGGTTGGGGAGAAAAGCTTTTTTGTTGTAGGAAAATCCCTCTCCGCTTTATTAAACTCTTCTCTTATGCGAGAGCTCACTCAATTCCTTTTTAAACTTTTGCAAAGCTCTCATTTCCTTAGAGTGAGTTGGTTTTGAATGAAAGCAGGTTTCATCCTGACTTTTATCGGGGACAGGTACGGGGTCTGGGTCGGTCAATACGATGAACGGGAAATCAACACTTCAATACTCTCCTTCATTTCTTCAAACATTTGATCTTGTTCAGTGATCTTTTGGAGAATGATTTGGAGTGTGTCTTCGACACGGTTGTTCTCCCTGCATCTGGATTGCTTCCTCTCGTGGAGAGTTATGTACCTCCCTTGACTCTTGCACTGGTTTTCCACCTCTGTTATTTTGGTGGCTAACTCGCGCTATTGAGTTACCAGTGCGGGTAATGTGAAGTCCCTCTCGACTTCTTGCTTCATCTCAGCCGTGTGTCCACTAGTTCCCTCATCCATGCTTAGGGAACCTACCTACACCAACAATCTTAAAGAAAACAAAACTAAAATCAATAAGGTTCGTAAACTAAAACTAAGAAGAACAAAAATTCTACTAATCTAAAAATTCTCAAGTAACACCACTCCCCGGCAGCAGCGCCATTTTGATGTTTCAGAATTCGTAATCAACGACACAGCTTCCAGTACAAGTGTCTACGAATCATGCAATAGTATAATAACACAACCAAGGGTTGAGGTCGTGTCCCAAGGGAGCGGTTTTGAGAATTAATAGAAAAATAAAATCTAGTTCTAACTAGTCGTAGCTAAAGACATTAACGATTAAAAACATTGTAAATTAGAGGGGGACACAAAAGTGTCAAATATCAATTTGGGGGGTCACAAGTATAGCAAAAACAACGAAAATAACAAGAAAGTCAAGTATGGGAAAGAGTTCTTGGGGTGTGACCGCAACACAAGTTGAGATAAATAATTGGGTACATGCTTTCGATAGGAAATTTGCAAGATAATAGTGACTAGACTAAGCTTTAGATGGAAATAAGCTCCCTCTCGGACAACTTACCCCGTTTCAAATGCGTTCCTCTTGGACACCCATTTACCGCATGAAGACCAGCCTATGCCTTACCACACTCACTCTCTCGAGCTAAGTGTTAGGATATGGGAGTAGGGCTGACCCTCTCCGGTTGAACCTCACGTCGACCCACTCCTTAGGCCATCAGTCTAGTGATCTTGGTTTTGCGACCTCCCTCTCGGGTAAACCGAAAACACATGGGTGGCTTTGTATTTGCAACTACAAACCCATTAAATTAAACCACAACCACTACGTGAAATTACCATTAAAATACATCTACCTATCAGCAAGCAAGACCCAACAATAATATCAACACATATTTGCTAAATCACACCCCAAGAATGGGGGTTTTTAGCCACACATCAAGAAATAACAAAATACACCTAAAATGATGGTGAAATCAAATAGTTATAAGAAATTAAACCTTGATTTAAGCAAAGGAAGAAGAATAGAGAAGACCCACTTCCAACTTGGGGAAGATTAACTCCTTTCTTCAAGTTTCCAAAAACCCTATCCAAACTTGAGAATAAAAATAAAAACTATTAAAATAATATTTTCTAATGATACTACAAAAATTGATTCTAAAGTTTCCTACAAAAATCTGATACTAAACTATAACTCTCAACGAGTATTTATAGTTTTCAAAAATCTGTGGTACGGCGGATCACTCGTCGACATTAGTCGGAATCGCCGATCAACTTGGCGATTCACCCTTTGGTGTAGTTCATTGCCGTCTTGCACCATCCTTCGGCATCGTCATGCTCTGGGTCATAGGGTGACATAGTACTGCTTCGCGAACCTTCTCGGCGATGTGCTGACTGCTCCCTTTTTCCGCCGACTTGATCCTTTCCTTCAGGGCTCAGCACACTGGAACAAAGGGAGAAGTGAGACCCTTCGGCGATTCGCCAAGTGGACTCGGCAATCCTCAGGCCTTCGTTTTCTTGTTCTTTTCATCCTTGTCGTTCCTTTTTGCGAAGTAGTGTCCATGCTTTCCTTTAAACTTCAAACACCTAAAACTTAAAGGTTTTCATCAGATATTAAGATAAAATAAGCATTTGAGGACACATTTTCTAATAGAATATAGCCCTAAATGAGTCAAATTTATGGACTCATCAAACCCTAAACCCCATACCTTATGAAACATTAAGAAACCCTAAACCCTAAGAAAACCCAAACCCTTTAAAACCCCTAAAACTATAATACCCCAAAAAACACAATAAATCCCTTTAAAACCCTAAGCCCTAAAAAAACCCTAAAATTAAAATACTATACCCTAAATCCTATGTAACCCGAAATCTTAAGAAATCCAAAATCATAAAAAAAACTAAGAAACGCTAAAAACCCTAATAATAAAAACCATAAACCCTAAACCTTAAGCCCTATACCTTAGGGCCTAAACCCTAAACCCTAAACCTTTGGCCTTAACCCTAAACATAAAGAAACCCTAAAAAAAACCTTAAAACCCATAAAAACTTTTTAATACCCTTAACCTAAAAAACCCTTAAGAAAATCATAAACCCTTATAAACCCCAACAAAAATCAAAAAATAATAATCTTTAAACATAAAACGCTAAGAAACTCGAAGAAACACTAAATCGTAAACCATAAGAAACTTTAAACCTTAAACCCTTATAAATCCTAATACCCTAAAACCTAAAACCTAAAATCCTAAACCCTAAATCCTAAGAAACCTTATACCTAAGAAACCCGAATATCCTAAACCCTATGAAACCTTAAATACCTTTAAAAACTCTAAACCTACAAACTCTAGAAAAAAAACCTTTTAGAACCCCTAAGAACCTTAAACCTAAAAAAACCTAAAAAACAGTAAGCCCTACACCATAATTTACCCTAAAAATCATTTTTAAAAAAACCCTAAACCCTATGAAACCCTAAACCCTAAAAATCACTAAGAAAACCTTAACAGTAAAAAACCTAAATAAAAAAAACTATAAAACCCCTAAACCTAAGAAACCCTAAACACTAAAACAAACCTTAAAATCCCTAAAAAAATTCCTCAATTTAAAACCCTAAGCCCTAAGCCCTAAGAACCCCTAAACTGTAAAAACAATAATAATCCTAAAAAATGTTATATCGAAAATGCTCTTAACCTGAAAAAAAATCCTAGAAAAACTTAAGCAATAAATCCTTTTAGAACCCCTAAAAACCTATAAAAACTCTAAACCTATAAACTATAAAAAAAAACATTTTAGAACCCCTAAAAACCTTAAACCTAAAAAAAACATAAAACACTAAGCCCTACACCATAATTTACCCTAAAAATCATTTTTAAAAATCCCTAAGAAAATCTAAACCCTAAAAATCAATAAGAAACATAAACCCTAAAAAAGCTAAAAAATAATAATTTAACACCCCTAAACCTAAGAAACCTTAAATTTTAAACTCTAAACCCTAAACCCTAAGAAACCCTAAATCATAAACCCTTAAAAAACCATAAGCCCAAAACCCAAACCCTAAGAAAACCCTAAACAGAAAAAAACATGAAGAAACCCTAAACCCTAAAAAACAACAAAAAAAAACTTTAAAAACTCTAAATCTAAAAAACCCTTAAAATATCTTAAACCTAACAAATCTAAACACTAAACCCTAGAAAAATCCTAAACCTTCACAAAAACCACTAAATCATAAACCCTTAAAAACCCATAAGCCTAAAACCCAAACCCTAAGAAAACTCTAAACCCAAAAAAACACTAAGAAACCCTAAACCCTAAAAAAAAGCAAAAAAAACTTCAAAGACTCTAAATCTAAAAAAACTTAAAAAATCGTAAACCTAACAAACCTAAACCCTAAACCCAGGAAACACCTTAAACCTAAAATACTAAACCCTAAATTTACCCTACGCCCTAAAAGACCCATAATAAACCTAGGAGACCTTAAATACTAAACTCAAACCCTCAGAAACCTAAACCCTAAACCTTAGGGATAAAACCCAACCCTAAGCCTTATGAATCTCTAAGAAGCCCTAAACCCTAACAAACCCTAAATCCTAAGAAAAACTAAGCACTAAAAACCCCTAAAAAGCTTTAAAAACCCTAAAACTAAAAATCCCTAAAACAAACCTTAAAACCCCTAAAAAAATTCCTTAATCTAAAATCCTAAGCCTTAAGCCCTAAGTACCCCTAAATCGTAAAAACAATAATGATCCTAAATAATCTTTAAAAATCCTAAATCGAAAAAAACTCTTAACCTAAAAGAATCCTAGAAAAACTTAAGCTCTAAACCCTAACCTAAAAACTCTTAACCAAATACCTAAACACTTATTCATCATGTTCAGATTATATCATTGTTCAATATGCTTTGTTCAGTTGTATATATTTGTTCATCTTTATCCTACCACAGTACCTTTCAAGTACTGACACATATTCTACGCAACATCTTCTCATGATACTTAGGTCCTCAACATTTAGATCACGTGGAGATCGGTTCCCAATCCATATTCAGCAATATCAGTGGTGAGTCCTCGTTCTTGAGTTGGCATATCATAAGCATATTAGATCAACACCTGAAAAAACCTTTCAAAGCCTAAACCTAAGAAATATGAAACCCTAAACCCTAAACCATAGGGAAAAACCCTAAACCTCAAGCCATATGAAACACCAAAAAATCCTAAACCTTAAAAACACCTTTAAAAACACTAAACCTAAAAAACACTTAAAACCCCTAACCCCTAAAAAATCCTAAATCTAAAATCCTATGTCGTAAACCCAAAGAAACTCTAAGCTCTAAGAACCTCTAAATCGTAAAAAATCATAAAAATCTAAAATCCTAAGCCCTAAACCCTAAGCCCTAAGAACCCCTAAACCGTAAATAATTATAAAAATCTTGAAAAAAACTTTTAAAACCCTAAACCTAAAAAAATTCTAAACCTAGGAAATTCTACAAAAACTTAAGCCCTAAATCTTAAAATTCCTTAAATAAAAAACCTAGACCTAAAACCCTAAATCCTTCACCCTAAACCTTAGGTCTAAACCCTTAAACCTTAAGAAATAAAAAAACTTTAAAAACATTTAAAAACCCTAAACCTTAAACGTTTAAAAACCCTAAACCCTAAAAACCCTATTCCCTAAGAACCCCTTAATTGTAAAAAAACCCATAAAAATCCTAAAAACCCTTTACAACCCTAAACCTGATAATTCCTCTAAATCTAAAAAAACCCTAGAAAATCTTAAGCCCAAAACCCAAAACCCTTAAAAAAAACCAAACTCTAAGAAATCCTAAACGCTAAATCTTAAACCCTAGGAAACTCTAAATCCTTAACTCTAAACCATAGGGAAAAACCCTAAAAAACACTAAGAAACCCTAAACCCTAAAACCGTTTAAAAAACCCTAAAACTATAATACCCCAAAAAACACAATAAATCCCTTCAAAACCCTAAGCCCTAAACTTAAAATCCTATACCCTAAATCCTAAGTAACCCTAAATCTTAAGAAATCCAAAATCTTAAAAAAACCCAAGAAACCCTAAAAATATTTAAAAACCCTAATAATTAAAATCATAAACCCTAAAAAACAATTAACTTAAAACCCGAAATCCTAAAGTCTTCCTAAGGGCCTAAACCCTAAAGCCTAACCCTAAACATAGAGAAACCTTAAAAAAAAACTTAAACCCCTAAAAACTTTTTTAAACCCTAAATTTAAAAAAACCCTTAAGAAAATCATAAGCCCTTATAAACACTAAAAAAAACTCAAAAAAAATCTTTAAACCTAAAATCCTAAGCCGTAAACCCTAATCCAAAAATCCTAACAGACGCTAAGATATTCCAAGAAACACTAAATTGTAAACCCTAAGAAACTCTAAACCTTAAACCCTTATAAACTCTAATAACCTAAACCCTAAGAAACTTTATACCTAAGAAACCCTAATACCCTTTACCCTATGAAACACCCTTTTAAAACTCTAAACCTAAACAACTCTTTAAAAAAAACCTAAAAAAAACTAAGCCTACACCATAATTTACCCTAAAAATCTTTTTTTAAACACCCTAAACCCTAAAAAAAACTAGAAAAAACTCTAACACCCCTAAACCTAAGAAACCCTAAATTCCAAACTATAAACCCTGAACCCTAAATACTAAGAAACCCTAAATCGTAAACCCTTAAAAAACCATAAGCCCAAAACCCAAACCCTAAATCCAAAAAAACACTAAGAAACTCTAAACTCTGAAAAAATAACAAAAAAAACTTTAAAAACTCTAAACCTAAAAAATGTTTAAAAAATCATAAACCCTAAACTCTAAACCCTAGAAAAACCCTAAACTTAAAACACTAAACCCTAAACCCGACAAAATAAACCTACGAGACCTTAAATTCTAAACTCAAACCCTAAGAAACCTAAACCCTTAAAAAACCAAACCCTAAGAAATTCTAAATGCTAAATCTTATACCCTAAGATACTCTAAACCATAGGGCTAAACTCTAAACCCCAAACCTTATGAAACATTAAGAAACCCTAAACCCTAAGAAAACCTAAACCCTAAAACCCCTAAAACTATAATACCCCAAAAAACACAATAAATTACTTTAAAACCCTAAGCCCTAAAACAACCCTAAACTTAAAATCCTATACCCTAAATCCTATGTAACACTAAAATCTTAGAAAAACTTAAGCTCTAAATCCTAACCTAAAAACTTTTAACCAAATACCTAAACACTTATTCATCATGTTCAGATTATATCATTGTTCAATATGCTTTGTTCAGTTGTATAGATTTGTTCATCT
Organism: Solanum chiquidenum; assembly: GCA_029582725.1. NCBI lineage: Eukaryota > Viridiplantae > Streptophyta > Magnoliopsida > Solanales > Solanaceae > Solanum > Solanum chiquidenum. Next base: position 10,407 of record JAJOOS010081336.1, on the reverse strand, counting down.
TTAGCCTATCATGCATGCTCAGTACCTTTCAAGTACTGACACATATTCTACGCTACATATTCTCGTGATACTCAGGTTTTCAACATTCAGATCAAGTGGAGATCGGTTCCCAATTCGTATTCAGCAATATCAGTGGAGAGTCCTCGTTCTTCGAGGATGATTGACATGTTTTATATTCAGTCTTTCATTTTAGTTTCAGTTTTGATAGATTTAGGTGGGGGCATGTCCCAGCATCTTAGGTTTATTTTAGTTTTTGTTACTCCCCGAGGTAACCGCCTTGACGTAACACGAGACCTAGGATCACGAGTGACCCCAAACTAACCTTGAGTTGGTATATCATAAGAATATTAGATCAACACTTGAAAAAACCTTTAAAAGCCTAAACCTAAGAAATCAGAAACCCTAAAAAACCCTAAACCCTAAACCTTAGCGAAAAACCCTAAACCCCAAGCCATATGAAACACCAAGAAACCCTTTAAAACACCTTTAAAAACACTAAACCTAAAAAAACCCTTAAAACCCCTAACCCCTAAAAAATCCAAAATCTAAAATTCTAAGCCCTAAACCCAAAGAAAATCTAAAATCCTAAGCACTAAACCCTAAGTCCTAAGAACCCCTAAACCATAAATAATTATAAAACTCTTGAGAAAAACCTTTTAAAACCCTAAACCTAAAAAAACTCTAAACCTAAAAAATTCTACAAAAACTTAACTCCTAAACCTTAAACATTAAAAATCCTTAAATAAAAAACCTAGACCTAAAATCCTAAATCCTAAGAAACCCTAAATGCTAAACTTTATACCCAAAGAAACCCTAAATCCTTCACCCTAAACCTTAGGGCTAAACCCTAAGAAACCCCTAAACCTTAAGAAATAAAAAAACCCTAAAAACATTAAAAAACCCTAAACCCTAAACATTTAAAAACCCTAAACTCTAAAAACCTTATGCCCTAAGAACCCCTTAACTGTAAAAGACCATAAAAATCCTAAAAACCCTTTCAAACCCTAAACCTGAAAATTCCTCTAAACCTGAAAAAACCCTAGCAAATCTTAAGCCCACAACCCAAAACCCTAAAAACGCATAGAAAACCAAACCCTAAGAAATCCTAAACGTTAAATTCTATATCCTAAGAAACTCTAAATCCTTAACTCTAAACCATAGGGCTAAACCCTAAGAAACACTAAGAAAACCTAAACCCTAAAACCCTTTAAAACCCCTAAAACTATAATACCCCAAACAACACAATAAATCCCTTCAAAACCCTAAGCCGTAAACTTAAAATCCTATGCCCTAAATCTTAAGAAATCCAAAATCTTATAAAAAACCAAAGAAACCCTAAAAACGTTTTAAAACCCTAATCATTAAAATCATAAACCTAAAAAAAACTATAAATCTTAAAAAACAATTAACCTAAAACTCGAAACCCTAAAGTCTACCTAAGGGCCTAAACCCTAAGGCCTTAACCCTAAACATAGAGAAACCCTAAAAAAAACCTTAAACCCCTAAAATCTTTTTAATACCCTAAATTTAAAAACCCTTAAGAAAATCATAAGCCCTTATAAACACTAAAAAAACTCAAAAAAAAATCTTTAAACCTAAAATCCTAAGCCCTAAACCCAAATCCAAAAACCCTACCATACGCTAACAAACTCAAAGAAACACTAACACGTAAACCCTAAAAAACTCTAAACCTTAAACCCTTATAAACCCTAATACCCTAAAACCTAAACCCTAAGAAACTTTATACCTAAGAAACCCTAATACCCTTTACCCTATGACAAGACCCTTTTAAAACTCTTAAAAAAAACCCTTTTAGAACCCCTAAACACCTTAAACCTAAAAAAACCTAAAAAATCACTAATCCCTACACCATAATTTACCCTAAAAATCTTTTTTAAAAAACCCTAAACCCTAAAAAATCTAAAAATACCTCTAAAACCCCTAAACCTAAGAAACCCTAAATTCCAAATTCTAAACCCTAAGAAACCCTACATCGTAAACCCTTAAAAAACCATAAGCCCAAAACCCAAACCCTAAGAAAACCCCAAACCCTAAATCCAAAAAAAACACTAAGAAACCCTAAATCCTAATAAACAAAAAACAAAAAAATTAAAAACTCTAAACCTAAAAATCACTTTAAACAATCTTAAACCTAACAAACCTAAACACTAAACCCTAGAAAAACACTAAACTCTAAACTCGACTCCCTAAAAGACCCAAAATAAACCTAGGAGACCTTAAATTCTAAACTCAAACCTTAAGAAACCTAAACCCTAAACCCTAAAAAACCTAAAAAAAAAAACCTAAGAAATCCTAAACGCTAAATCATATAACCTAAGAAACTTTAAATCCTTAACTCTAAACCATAGGGCTAAACCCTAAACCCCATACCTTATGAAACATTAAGAAACCCTAAACCCTAAGAAAACCTAAACCCTTTAAAACCCCTAAAACTATAATACCCCAAAAAACACAATAAATCCCTTTAAAACCCTAAGCCCTAAAAAAATCCTAAACTTAAAATCCTATACCCTAAATCCTATGTAACCCTAAATCTTAAGAAATCCAAAATCAATAAAAAACCTAAGAAGCCCTAAAAACATTTAAAAACCCTAATAATAAAAACCATAAAACCTAAATTCTCTTAACCTAATACCCGAAACCCTAAACCTTAAATCCTATACCTTAGGGCCTAAACCCTAAACTTTTGGCCTTAACCCTAACATAAAGAAACCCTAAAAAAAACCTTAAAACCCCTAAAAACCTTTTAAAATGCTTAGGATAAAAAACTTCTAAGAAAATCATAAGCCTTTATAAACCCATAAAAAACTCAAAAAATAATAATCTTTAAACGTAAAACGCTGAGAAACTCGAACAAACACTAAACCGTAAACCCTAATAAACTCTAAAACTTAAACCCGTATAAATCCTAATACCCTAAAACCTAAAACCTAACTAAACCCTAAATCCTAAGAAACCTACTACCTAAGAAACTCGAATATCCTAAACCCTATTAAACCTTAAATACCTTTAAAAAACCTTTTAGAACCCCTAAAAACCTTAAACCTAAAAAACACTAAGCCCTACACCATAATTTAACGTAAAAATCATTTTTTTAAAATCCTAAACCCTATGAAACCCTAAACCCTGAAAATCACTAAGAAAACTTGAACACTAAAAAACCTAAATAAAAAAACTATAAAACCCCTAATCCTAAGAAACCCTAAATCCCTAAAACAAACATTAAAAACCCTAAAAAAAACCTAAATTTAAAACTCTAAGCCCTAAGAACCCCTAAACTATAAAAACAATAATGATCCTAAAAAATCTTATATCGAAAGAAACTCTTAACCTGAAAAAAATACTAGAAAAACTTAATCTATAAATCCTTTTAGAACCCCTAAAAACATTTAAAAACTCTAAACCTATAAACATTTAAAAAAAAACCTTTTAGAACCCCTAAAAACCTTAAATCTAAAAACCAACTTAAAACACTAAGCCCTACACCATAATTTACCCTAAAAATTATTTTTAAAAATCCCTAAGAAAATCTAAACCCTAAAAATCACTAAGAAACCTTAACCCTAAAAAACCTAAAAAAAAATAATTTAAAACCCATAAACCTAAGAAACCCTAATTCCAAACTCTAAACCTTGAACCCTAAACCCTAAGAAACCCTAAATCATAAATCCTTAAAACACCAAAAGCCCAAAACCCAAACCCTAAGAAAACCCTAAACCCAAAAAAAACACTAAGAAACCCTAAACCCTAAAAAAACAAAAAAAAACTATAAAAACTCTAAATCATAAAAACCCTTAAAAAATCTTAAACCTAACAAACCTAAACCATAAACTCTAGAAAAATCCTAAACCTAAAACACAAAGAAACCCTAAATCATAAACCCTTAAAAAACCACAAGACTAAAACTCAAACCCTAAACACAAAAAAACACTAAGAAACACTAAACCCTAAAAAAAAACAAAAAAAACTCTTTAAAAACTCTAAATCTAAAAAAACCTTAGAAAATATTAAACCTGACAAACCTAAACCCTAGAAAAACCTTAAACCTAAAACACTAAACCCTAAATTTACCCTACACCCTAAAAGACCCATAATAGACCTAGGAGACCTTAAATGCTAAACTCAAACCCTAAGAAACCTAAACCCTAAACCTTAGGGATAAAACCCCAACCCTAAGCCTTATGAATCTCTAAGAAGCCATAAACCCTAAGAAACCCTAAATCCTAAGAAAAACTAAGCACCAAAAAACCCTAAAAAGCTTTAAAACCCCTAAAACTAAAAATCCCTAAAACAAACCTTAAAAACCCTAAAAAAAATCCTTAATCTAAAATCCTAAGCCTTAAGCCCTAAGTACCCCTAAACCGTAAAAACGATAATGATCCTACATAATCTTTAAAAATCCTAAATCGAAATAAACTTTTAACCTAAAAAAATCCTAGAAAAACTTAAGCTCTAAACGATAACCTAAAAACTCTTAACCAAATACCTAAAAACTTATTCATCATGTTCTGATTATATCATTGTTCAATATGCTTTGTTCAGTTGTATATTTTTGTTCATCTTTATCCTATCACAGTACCTTTCAAGTACTGACACATATTCTACGCTACATCTTCTCGTGATACTAAGGTCCTCAGCATTCAGATCACGTGGAGATCAGTTCCTAATCCATATTTAGCAATATCAGTGGTGAGTCCTCGTTCTTCGAGGATGATTGGCATGTTTTATATTCAGTCTTTCATTTTAGTTTCAGTTTTATTAGAGTTAGCTTGGGGCATGTCCGAGCATCTCTAGTCAGTAGAGGCTTTTATTCGGGCATAGTTTTTATCACTCCCCGAGGTTACCCCCTTGACGTAACACATGACCAAGGATTACAAGTTACCCCAAGCTAACCTTGAGTTGGCATATCATAAGCATATTAGACCAGCACCTGATAAAACCTTTAAATTCCTAAACTTAAGAAATCTGAAACCCTAAATCATAAACCCTAAACCCTAAACCTTAGGGAAAAACTCTAAACCTTAGGGAAAAAACCTAAACCCCAAACCACATGAAACACCAAGAAACCCTAAACCTTAAAAACACCTTTAAAAACACTAAACCTAAAAACCCCCATAAGACCCCTAACCCCTAAAAAATCCTAAATCTAAAATCCTATGCCCAAAACCCAAAGAAACGCTAAGCTCTAAGAACCCCTAAATCGTAAAAATCATAAAAATCTAAAATCCTAAGCCCTAATAACCTTAAACCGTAAATAGTCATAAAAATCTTGAAAAACCCTTTTCAAAACCCGAAACCTAAAAAAACTATAAACCTAAACAATTCTACAAAAACTTAAGTCCTAAACCTTAAAAATCCTTAAATAAAAAATCTAGACCTAAAACCCTAAATCCTTCACCCTAAACCTTAGGGCTAAACCCTAAGAAACCCTTTAACCTTAAGTAATAAAAAAACCCTAAAAATATTTAAAAACCCTATAAAAATCCTATGCCCTATGAACCCCTTAACTGTAAAAAAAAACATAAAAATCCTAAAAACCCTTTAAAACCCTAAACCTAAAAATTCCTCTAAACCTAAAAAACCCCTACAAAATCTTAAATCCCAAAACCCTAAACCCTAAAATTCCTTAAAAAAACTAAACCAAAAGAAATCCTAAACGCTAAATCATATACCCTAAGAAACTCTAAATCCTTAACTCTAAACCATAGGGCTAAACACTAAAAACCACTAAGAAACCCTAAAACCCTCTAAAACCCCTAAAACTATAATACTCCAAAAAACACAATAAATCCCTTCAAAACCCTAAGCCCTAAACTTAAAATCCTATACCCTAAATCCTAAGTAACCCTAAATCTTAAGAAATTCAAAATCTTAAAAAAACCCAAGCAACCCTAAAAACATTTAAAAACCCTAATCATTAAAATCATAAACCATAAAAAACTATTAACCTAAAACTTGAAACCCTAAAGTCTACCTAAGGGCCTAAACCCTAAGGCCTTCACCCTAAACATAGAGAAACCCTAAAAAAAACCCTTATACCCCTAAAAAAAAATTAAAACCCTTAATTTAAAAAACCCTTAAGAAAATCATAAGCCCTTATAAACAAAAAAAAACTCTAAAAAAAATCTTTGAACCTAAAATCCTAAGCCGTAAACCCTAATCCAAAAATTCTAACATACGCTAAAAGACTCCAAGAAACACTAAACTGTAAACCCTAAGAAACTCTAAACCTTAAACCCTTATAAACGCTAATACCCTAAAACCTAAACCCTAAGAAACTTTATACCTAAGAAACCCTAATACCCTCTACACTATGAAACACTCTTTTAAAATGCTAAACCTAAAAACTCTTTAAAAAACCCTTTTAGAACCCCTAAAAACCTTAAACCTAAAAAATCCTAAAAAACACTAAGCCCTACACCATAATTTACCCTAAAAATCTTTTTTTTAAAACCCTATACCCTAAAAAACCTGAAAAAAACTCCAACACCCCTAAACCTAAGAAACCCTAAATTCCAAACTCTAAATCATTAACTCTAAACCATAGGGCTAAACCCTAAATCCTAAAACCCCTAAAACTATAATACCCCAAAAAACACAATAAATTCCTTTAAAACCCTAAGCCCAAAAAAAACCCTAAACTTAAAATCCTATACCCTAAATCTTATGTAACACTAAAATCTTAGAAAAACTTTAGCTCTAAACCCGAACCTAAAAACTCTTAACCAAATACCTAAACACTTATTCATCATGTTCAGATTATATCATTGTTCAATATGCTTTGTTCAGTTGTATATATTTATTCATCTTTATCCTATCATGCATGCTCAGTACCTTTCAAGTACTGACACATATTCTACGCTACATCTTCTCGTGATACTCAGGTCTTCAACATTCAGATCATGTGGAGATCGGTTCCCAATTCGTATTCAGCAATATCAGTTGTGAGTCCTCGTTCTTCGAGGATGATTGACATGTTTTATATTCAGTCTTTCATTTTAGTTTCAGTTTTGTTAGAGTTAGTTGGGGGCATGTCCCAGCATCTTAGGTTTATTTTAGTTTTTGTCACGCCCCGAGGTTACCTCCCTTGACGTTACATGGGACCTTGGATCACGAGTGACTCCAAACTAACCTTGAGTTGACATATCATAGCATATAAGATCAACAACTAAAAAAACCTTTAAAAGCCTAAACCTAAGAAATCAGAAACCCTAAAAAACCCTAAATCATAAACCCTAAACCCTAAACCTTAGGGAAAAACCCTAAATCCCAAGCCATATGAAACACCAAGAAACCCTAAACCTTTAAAACGCTTTTAAAAACACTAAACCTAAAAAAACCCTTAAAACACCTAACCCTTAAAAAATCCTAAATCTAAAATTGTAAGCCCTAAACCCAAAGAAACTCTAAGCTCTAAGAACCCCTAAATCGTAAAAAATCATAAGAATCTAAAATCCTAAGCCCTAAACCGTAAATAATCATAAAAATCTTGAAAAAACCTTTTAAAACCCTAAACCTAAAAAATTCTACAAAAACCTAAGTCCCAAACCTTAAACATTAAAAAACCTAGACCAATAACCCTAAATCCTAAGAAACCATAAATGCTAAACTCTAGGGGTGGGCATAAACACCGAGAAACCGAAACACCGAACCGAACCAAATTATTTCGGTATTTCGGTTTCGGTATCTCGGTTTTTGGTTCGGTATTCGGTATATATTTTTGTATTTTTCGGTATTTTGGTTCGGTTTTCGGTATTTGATTTTGTACTATTCGGTATTTCGGTTTATCAAAATATTTTATATTATATTTATAATATTATTAATATTTTATTAATAACAAATAATAAATAGACAAAAATCAATTAGGTCAAACATTACCCTTTTACTTTTCTATTTCTTTGCAATTAGCAAAATAGGAAATTAGGAATAGGCACAACTGGGCAGCCACACTTTCTGTTTCTGATTCCACGGTTCTTCACTTCTTTACACGTCTTCCGGCGACCGGCAACAAGCCAGCGACCGCCGACCAGCATGACGCAACAGCCGGCGACCACCATCAAGTATTGTCAATATTTCTTCTTTCATTTTAAGTTACAAAGTTTCAAAATGAATATTTCTTCTTCCATTCATTTTTCTTTTTGATTTTTGCTTTTGTTAGTTGTTACTAGTTACTTACTCACGCAGCAACCAGCGACCCGTGAGGCGGCGACCACCATCAGGTATTGTCAATATTTATTCTTTCATTTTAAGTTACAAAGTTTCACAATGAATATTTCTTCTTCCATTCATTTTTCTTTTTGATTTTTGCTTTTGTTAGTTGTTACTAGTTACTTAGTTTGTGAATTCATTGTGAAATAATTTTTTTTTATATAGATGGCTGAACAAAATCAATTAAATATGGGTGTGGCTGATCAAAGTCGAATAAGTATGGCTGGTTCTACGAATAATACACCTACTAATAGCAATGATGCGTCAATTGGCACAGAGGAAACAAAAGAAAGAAAATAAATGGATCCTAGATCTATTGTTTGGCAACACTTTGATTATTTTTTTTGAAAATGATATATTAGTTTAAGCAAAGTGTTTATATTGTAAACAATACTATGCTGCTAATACAACTAGAAATGGAACAAGTGGACTGAGACAACATTTGACTAGCCGATGTAAAGTGTATAAGCCCCCGCCTATTGCACCTGGTATTCAAAAATTGTTAAACATTCAAAGTAACAGTTCTTCGATAGAGACTTGGAAATTTGAGCAAGAGGTAGCTAGGAGAGCTTTAGTTGAGATGATAATTTTTGATGAGCTACCTTTTAGTTTTGTTCAAAAAGAAGGCTTTAAGAAGTTTATGAGTAAAGTCCAACCTTTGTTTCGGATTCCTTCTCGTAGAACCATAACAAGGGATTCTTATGAAGTTTATGGTGAATTGAGAATAGATTTGAAAAAGTCTTTTAGAGAAATACAACCAAGAATTTGTCTCACAACAGACACATGGACTTCGGTGCAAAGAATCAATTATATGTGTTTGACTGCTCACTTTATTGATAGGGACTGGGTGCTTCATAAAAGAATATTGAATTTTTGTCCTATCACTAGTCATAAAGGTGAGCATTTGGCTGAGTGTATTAGTAATTGTTTACTTGATTGGAATTTGGACAATGTCTTTACTGTTACGGTTGATAATGCCTCTTCAAATGATGTGGCGGTTTTAGAGTTGTCCAAAAAATTAGATATGTGGGGAACTAATATGATGGATGGTAAGCATCTTCATGTGAGATGTATGGCTCACATACTTAATTTAATTGTGCAGGATGGTTTGAAAGAAATTGGTCCTTCTATCAAACGGGTGAGACAAATGGTGAAATATTGTAGATCATCTTCTACAAGGACAAGAAACTTCTTGAAATGTGTTGAAATGCAAAAGATAGAAAGTGATAAAATGTTGTCTTTATATGTGCCTACTAGATGGAATTCCACCTATTTGATGTTGGACACGGCAGAAAAGTTTGAGAAAGCTTTTGAAAGGTTTGATCTTTATTATGGTAATTTTAATTATTTTCTTGCTACTGATGTTTGTGAAGATGGAAGTATTACAGGTTCAATTCAAAATGAGGATTGGACTAATGTGAGGAATGTCACAAAATTTCTTGAAAAATTTTATGAGCTCGCATTGAAAGTTTCAGGTTCACGGTATGTTACTTGTAATGTTCATTTTGAGGATATATGTGAACTTGATGCATATTTGAAAGTATGTATGGAAAGTGATGAAGTTGATTTGAGTAAAATGGCTTCGGGGATAGAAGAAAAGTTCAAGAAATATTGGGGTACTCCTGAGAAGATGAACAAAATGCTTTTTATTGCTTCTGTTTTGGATCCTCGCAATAAATTTGTGTATGTTAGTTTTGCTCTTGAAGAATTACTTGGAGAAGAAAAGGGAAAGATAATGAATAATGAAGTAGAAGCTTACTTGAAAAAATTATTTGCGATCTATGTAAGTAAGTATGCAAAAGGTTCTAAAAATCAATCATCTTCATCTGACTTATCAGATTCATCTACTTGTGGTCTTTCTCAAAATGTGAAAACAAATTCTTTGAGAACTAAGTTTTACATGAAGAAACAAAAGGAAGATTCTGGAAGTTTAGGTGTTAAATCTGAGTTGGATAGATATCTTCTTGAAGACCAAGAGCCTGAATTTGAGGATTTTGATATTTTGATTTGGTGGAAAGTTAATTCTCCTAGATTTCCTGTACTTTCATAGTTGGCTCGAGATGTATTGGTTATTCCTATGTCGAGTGTGGCATCGGAATGTGCATTTAGCACCGGTGGTCGTATTCTTGATCCCTTTAGAAGTTCATTGACTCCCAAATGTGTGCAATGCCTTATTTG
>JAJOOS010081327.1:0-27853 GCA_029582725.1 Solanum chiquidenum | reverse complement strand
TAACAATCTACACATTAATATCACATTATTAGCTCATAATCAATAGACCCACTTTAGACCCAAAAATTAGGATTTCAAGATATGCAAGGGTTCATGGAATTTTTTATCTTAAAACCATCAATATTAACATAAATCATCATTTGAAATACTTTCATGCAATAACCCAAGATTAGAATTGAAATTGGGGTTTTTAGTGTTTTTGAAACACATTGAAATCACTTTGATTTGGCTCTTTGATTGAAAGGAGAATCAAAGATAAAATCCCCATACCTTTGTGGTTAATTTCCTTAGAATTTGAAGGAGAAATCAGTAGGAACCCATCCCCTAGCTTGAAACTTCATCAATGTCTTCCACAGAGTTCTAGAGAGAAATTTATTTGAGAGGGAAGGTTCAATTTGGAGAATGAGGTCTAATTCTAGGTTTTGGGGTTTTAACCAACTTAAAATACCCTAAAATAGGTAGAATAACCGTTTATAATAATTCCCCAAGTACCCAAACTAACCCTCACTTAGTTGGACCTTTTTAAACAAGTCAAACTTGAGTTTTATTTTTGCATATTTCGTCGGGAAACAAGTTCGCGACGCGGAGGAGTTCCCACAAGTTTCTGGAAATTAAATTTCAAGATAGTAGAGTCCGCGACATGTCCGCGATGCTGACCAAACTTTTAGCCCTTGGTGGAACTAGTCCGCGACGCGGACATGCTCCCTCCATGCATATTTTCAAGCTGCCTTGGTAGCTTGTTTGGCCAAGGGTTGGGGTCCTCCTCGGGAACCCTTAGGTTGGTCCCGAGGAGTCTAACTCGAACATTTTGACCCTAAAAATATTTATTAAGACACTAGGGTCACCTCCACTGATTTTAGACTCCAAACAACACATAAAAACATACAAGGCACACTAGAACACACTAGCACGCAAATGACTAGTTTTCGAACGTCTTGAACGTGTCTTTGACGTTTGACTTCAAACTCAACTAAACTGACCTATAAACTCATTTTCAAACATTTATACAAGTTTATCAACTTCTAACACGCATGTGAAGCTCTAATTATCTTATTTCATTTTGAGGGGTGTTACAGCCCTGACAGCCAAGACTTCCCATTTTCAAGGTCAAACGAACCCCAGAGTAGGTAAACCCCTCATTTTGCCAATTTTTGTGTGCTATAGTCCATGTATTTTTTGTGATCCAGACTTTCAACGTCATTTTTACCAAAAATTTACATGGACGTCTGTTAAGACCTTAACTATGGAGCCAGTTGGCCCTGACGACCAAAATAGACCATTTTCAAGGTCAAACGAGCTCCAGAGGGGGTAAACCCCCCATTTTGCCGATTTTCGTGTTCTATAGTTCACCATCTTTTTTGGTGATCCAGAATTCCGATGACATTTTTGCCAAAAATTTACATGGACGTCCGTTAAGAGCTTAGTTATGGAGCCAGTTGGTAACCACGGCTAAAACGTCCCATTTTCAAGGTCAAATGAGCCCCAGAACAGGTAAACCCCATATTTTACCAATTTTTGTGTGCTATAGTCCATGGATTTTTGGTAATCCGGAATTCTGATGTCATTTTTGCCAAAAATTTACATAGACGTCCGTCAAGACCTTAGCAATGGAGCAAGTTGGACCTGACAGCCCAAACGGGCCATTTTCAAGGTCAAACTATCCCCAAAGGAGGTAAACACCCCATTTTGCCAATTTTCGTGTGCTATAGTTCACCATCTTTTTTGGTGATCCAGAATTCTGACATCATTTTTGCCAAAAAATTACATGGACGTCCGTTAAGACCTTAGATATGGAGCCAGTTGGCCCTGACGGGTAAGACGGCCCATTTTCATGGTGAAACGAGCCCAAGAGCAGGTAAACCCCCCATTTTGCTGATTTTCATGTGTTATCGTCCATGGATCTTTGGTTATCCAAAATTCTGATGTCATTTTTGCCAAAAAATTACATTGACATCTGGTAGGACCTTAGCTATGGAGCTAGTTGGCCTGATAGCCAAAACAACCTATTTTCAAGGTCAAACGATCCCTAGAAGAGGTAAACCCCTCATTTTGCCAATTTTCGTGTGCTATAGTTCACCATATTTTTTGGTGATCTGGAATGGCGACCTCATTTTTGCCAAAATATTACATGGACGTCCGTTAAGACCATAACTATGGATCCAGTGGGCCCTGACGGCTAAAGCGACCCATTTTCAAGGTCAAATGATCCCCAAAGCAGGTAAAAACCCCCATTTTGCTGATTTTTGTGTGCTATAGTTCACCATATTTATTGGTGTTCTGGATTTCCGACGTCATTTTTGCCAAAAATTTACGTGGACGTCCTCTAAGACTTAACTATGGAGCCAGTTGGTCACCACGGTCAAAACAACCTATTTTCAAGGTCAAACAAACCCAGAGCAAGTAACCTATTTTGTTGATATTCGTGTGCTATAATAGTCATGGATTTTTGGTGATCCATAATTTCGACGTCATTTTTGCCAAAAAATTACATGGACGTCTGTTAAGACCTTAGCTATGGAGCCAGTTGGCCCTGACGGACTAAACGACCCATTTTCAAGGTCAAACGATAGCAAAGCAGGTAAACCCCCCATTTTGCTGATTTTCGTGTGCTATAGTTCACCATCCATTTTGGTGATCCAAAATTCAGACGTCATTTTTGTAAACAATTTACATTGACGTCCATTAAGACCTTAGCTATGGAGCTAGTTGGTCAACACAGCCAAAATGTCCCATTTTCAAGGTCAAATGAGCCCCAGAGCAGGTAAACCCCGCATTTTGCCAATTTTCATGTGCTATAGTTCATGGATTTTTGGTGATCTGGAATTTCGACATCATTTTTGCCAAAAATTTACATGGGCGTCTATTAAGACCTTAGCTATGGAGCCAGTTGGCCCTGACGGGCCAATGATACCCATTTTAAAGGTCAAACAAACCTAGAGCAGGTAAAATTCCATTTTACCAATTTTAATGTGCTATCTTTAACCATCATTTTTGGTGATCCAGACTTCCGACATCATTTTTGCCAAAATTTTACATGGACGTGCTTTAAAACCTTATGTTTGGAGACAGTTGGCCCTAAATGCCAAAACAACCCATTTTTAAGGTCAAACTATCACTATAGCAGGTAAACCCCCAATTTTGCCAATTTTTGTGTGCTATAGTTCACCATCTTTTTTGGTGATACGGAATTCCGACGTCATTTTTACCAAACATTTAAATGGACGTTCATTAAGACCTTAGCTATGGAGCCAGTTGACCGTGACAGACAAAACAACCCATTTTCGAGGTCGCACAAGCCCAGAGCAGGTAAATTCCCCATTTTGCCAATTTTCGTGTGCTATAGTTCACCATCATTTTTGGTGATATAGAATTCCGACATCATTTTGCCAAAAATTTACATGGACGTACGTTAAGACCTTATCTATGGAGTCAGTTGGTCACCACGGCCAAAACGACCCATTTTCAAGGTCAAACAAACCCCAGAGCAGGTAAACCCCTATTTTGCCAATTTTCGTGTGCTATATTTCACCATCTTTTTTGGTGATCCGGAATACTGATGTCATTTTTGCCAAAAATGTATATGGACGTCCATTAAGACCTTAACTATGTAGACAGTTGGCCCTGACAGCCAAAATGGCCCATATTCAAGGTCAAACGAGCCTAAGAGCAGGTATACCCCCAATTTTGCCAATTTTCGTGTGTTATATTTCACCATCTTTTTTGGTGATACGAAATTACGACGTCGTTAAGACTTTAGCTATGAAGCCAGTTGTCCCTGACGGCCAAAATGACCCATTTTCAAGGTCAAACGAGACCCAAAGCAGGTAAACCCCCTATTTTGCCAATTTTTGTGTGCTATAGTTCACCATCTTTTTTGGTGATGCGGAATTCCGACGTCATTTTTACCAAAACTTTAAATGGACGTTCATTAAGACCATAGCTATGGAGCTTGTTGACCGTGACAGACAAACCAACCCATTTTCAAGGTCACACAAGCCCAGAGCAGGTAAATTCCCCATTTTGCCGATTTTCGTGTGCTATAGTTCACCATCATTTTTGGTGATCTAGAATTACGGCATCATTTTTGCCAAAAATTTACATGGACGTCCGTTAAGACTTAGCAATGGAGTCAGTTGGTCACCACGGCCAAAACGACCCATTTTCAAGGTCAAACAAACCCCAGAGCAGGTAAACCCCCATTTTGCCAATTTTCGTGTGCTATATTTCACCATCTTTTTTGGTGATCCGGAATACTGATGTCATTTTTTCCAAAAATTTACATGGACGTCCATTAAGACCTTACCTATGTAGACAGTTGGACCTGACAGCCAAAATAGCCCATATTCAAGGTCAAACGAGCCGAAGAGAAGATAAGCCCCTCATTTTGCCAATTTTAATGTGCTATAGTCCATGGATTTTTGGTGATTCGAACTTCCGAAGTCATTTTTGCCAAAAAATTACATAGACGTCCGTTAAGACCTTAGTTACGTAGCCAGTTCGCCCTGACGACCAAAACGTCCCATTTTCAAGGTCAAATGAGCCCCAGAGCCGATAAACCCCCTATTTTGCTGATTTTTGTGTTCTATAGTTCACCATCTTTTTTGGTGATCCAGAATTCCGATGTCATTTACATGGACGTCCATTAAGAGCTTTTCTATGGAGCCAGTTATCCCTAACGGCAAAGACGACCAATTTTCAAGGTCAAACGAGCCCCCGAGCAGGTAAACCCCTAATTTTGCTGAATTTTGTGTGCTATATAGTCCATGGATTTTTGATGATCCAGAATTACGATGTCATTTTTTCCAAAAATTTATATGGATGTCTGTTAAGACCTTACCTATGGAGACAGTTGGCCCTGACTGCCAAAACAACCCATTTTCAAGGTCAAACGAGCCCTAGAGAAGGTAACCCCCACTATTTTCCTGATTTTCGTGAGCTATAGTCCATGGATTTTTGGTGATCCAGAATTCCAACATCATTTTTGCCAAAACTTTACATGGACGTCCCTTAAGACCTTAGCAATGGAGCCAATTGACCCTGACAGCCAAAATGATCCATTTTCAAGGTCAAACGAGCCCAGAGCAGGTAAGCTCCCTATTTTGCCGATTTCGTGTGCTATAGTTCACCATATTTTTTGGTGATGCAGAATTCTGACGTCATTTTTGCCAAAAATTTACTTGGACGTCTGTTAACATGTTAACTATGGAGCTAGTTGGCCATGACAGCCAAAATGACCCATTTCCAAGGTCAAACGATCCCCAGAGCAGGTAAACCCCCCTATTTTGCCAATTTGTGTGTGCTATAGTTCACCATCTTTTTTGCTGATTCAGAATTTCGACGTCATTTTTGACAAAAATTTACATGGACGTCTGTGAAGACCTTAACTATGGAGCCAGTTGGTCACCACGGCCAAAACAACCTATTTTCAAGGTCAAACGAGCCAGAGTACGTAAACCCCATATTTTGCCATTTTCGTGTGCTATATATAGTTCACCATCTTTTTTGGTGATCCAGAATTACGACATCATTTTTTACCAAATATTTACATAGACGTACGTTAAGCCCTTTTCTACGGAGTCAGTTGGCCCTGACAAACAAAACAACCTATTTTCAAGGTCAAAAGAGCCCAGAGCAGGTAAACCCCCCATTTTGCCGATTTTCATATGCTATAGTCCATGGATTTTTGGTTATCCAAAATTCCAACATTATTTTTGCCAAAAATCTACATGGATGTCCATAAAGACCTTAGCTATGGAGCCAGTTGGCCCTGATGGCCAAGGCGACCCATTTTCAAGGTCAAACGAGTCCCAGTGCAGTTAAACCATCCATTTTGTTGATTTTCGTATGCTATAGTCCATGGATTTTTGGTGATCCGGACTTCCGACGTCATTTTTGCCAAACATTTACATGGACGTTCATTAAGTACTTAACTATAGAGCCATTTGGTCACCATGGTCAAAACAGGCCATTTTGAAGGTCACACGAGCCCTAAAGCAAATAAACCTCCCATTTTGCTGATTTTCGTGTGCTATAGTTCACCATCCATTTTGGTGATCCAAAATTCAGACGTCATTTTTGTAAAAAATTTACATTGACGTCCATTAAGACCTTAGCTATGGAGCTAGTTGGTCAACACAGCCAAAATGTCCCATTTTCAAGGTCAAATGAGCCCCAGAGCAGGTAAACCCCGCATTTTGCCAATTTTCATGTGCTATAGTTCATGGATTTTTGGTGATCTGGAATTTCGACATCATTTTTGCCAAAAATTTACGTGGACGTCTATTAAGACCTTAGCTATGGAGCCAGTTGGCCCTGACGGGCCAATGATACCCATTTTAAAGGTCAAACAAACCTAGAGCAGGTAAAATTCCATTTTACCAATTTTAATGTGCTATCTTTAACCATCATTTTTGGTGATCCAGACTTCTGACATCATTTTTGCCAAAAATTTACATGGACGTGCTTTAAAACCTTATATTTGGAGACAGTTGGCCCTAAATGCCAAAACAGCCCATTTTTAATGTCAAACGAGCCCAGAGAAGGTAAACCCCCCATATTACCAATTTTTATGTGCTAAAGTTAACAATCTTTTTTGGTGATCCAGAATTCTGACGTTATTTTTGCCAAAAATTTACATGGATGTCCGTTAAAACCTTAACTATGGAGCCAGTTGGTAACCACGGCCAAAACAGGCCACTTTCAAGGTCAAACGAGCCCTAGAGCAGGTAAACCTCCCAGTTTGCCAATTTTTGTGTGCTATAATACATGAATTTTTGGTGATCCAGAATTATGATGTCATTTTTGCCAAAACATTTACATGGACATCTGTTAAGACCTTAGTTATGGAGCCAGATCGCCCTGACGGCCAAAATGGCCCATTTTCAAGGTCAAAAGAGACCCAAGGAAGGTAAACCCCCATTTTGCCAATTTTCATGTGCTATTATCCATGGATTTTTGGTGATCCGGAATTCCGATGTCATTTTTGCCAAATATTTACATGGACGTCCATTAAGACCGTAGATGTTGAGCCATTTGGCTCTGATAGCCAAGACGACCCATTTTCAAGGACAAACGATCCCCAGAGCAGGTAAACCCCCCTATTTTACCGATTTTCGTGTGCTCTAGTCCATGGATTTTTGGTGATCCAGAATTTACCGTTAGTTTTGCAAAAGATTAACATGGACGTCCGTCAAGACCTTAGTTATGGAGCAAGTTGGCCTTGACGGCCAAAACGGCCCATTTTCAAGATCAAACGAGGCCCAGAGCAGGTAAACCCTCCATATTGCCAATTTTGGTGTGCTATAGTTCACCATCTTTTTTGGTGATCCGGAATTCCGACGTCATTTTTGCCTAAAATTTACATGGACGTCCGTTAAGACCTTAGCTATGGAGTAACTAGCCCTAATGGCCAAAACGACCCATTTTCAAGGTCAAATGAGCCCAGAGCAGGTAAACCCCCCATTTTACCGATATTCGTGTGCTATAGGTCACCTTCTTCTTTGGTGATCCAGAATTCCAGCCATAAGGGCCCATTTTCAAGGTCAAATGAGCGCCAGAACAGGTAAACCCCCCATTTTGCTAATTTTCGTGTAGAATAGTCCATGGATTTTTGGTTTTCCGGAATTTCGATGTCAGTTTTATCAAAAATTTACATATACGTTCGTTAAGAACTTAGTTATGGAGCCAGTTTGCCCTAATGTTCAAAACAACCCATTTTCAAGGTCAAACGAACCCCAGAGCAGGTAAACCCCCTATTTTGCCGATTTTTGTGTGCTATAATCCATGGATTTTTGGTGATCCAGAATTCCGACGTCATTTTTGCAAAAAAGTTACATGGTCGTCTGTTAAGACCTTAACTATGGAGGCAGTTGGTTCACAGCCAAAACGACCCATTTTCAGGGAAAAACGAGCCCAGAGCAAGTAAACCCCTCATTTTGCCAATTTTTGTGTTCTTAGTACATGGATTTTTGGTGATCCAGAATTGTGACGTAATTTTTACCAACAATTTATATGGACATCCGTTAAGACCTTAGCTATGTAGCCAGTTTACCCTGACGGACAAGACAACCCATTTTCAAGGTCAAACGAGCCAAGAGCAAGTAAACTCCCCATTTTGCATATTTTCGTATAGTCCATGGATTTTTGGTGATCCAGACTTTCGACGTCATTTTTGCCTAAAATTTACATGGACATCCGTTAATACCTTATCTATGGAGCCAGTTGGCCCTGACGACCAAAATGGCCCATTTTCAAGGTCAAACTAGCCTAGAGCAAGTAAACCCCCTATTTTGCTGATTTTTGTGTGCTATAGTTCACCATTTTTTTTGCTGATCCAAATTCCGATGTTATTTTTGCTAAAAATTTACATGGACGTCCGTTAAGACTTTAGCTATGGAGCCAGGTTTTAACCATGGCCAAAACGGCCCATTTTCAAGGTCAAACAAGCCCCAGAGCAGGTAAACCCTATATATTACCGATTTTCATGTACTATAGTCCATGGATTTTTGGTATCCAGAATTTTGACATCAGTTTTGCCAAATATTTACATGGACATTCGTTAAGACCTTACCTATGGAACCAGTTGGCCCTGACGGCCAACAAGGCCCATTGTCAAGGTCAAACGAGCCCTAGAGCAGGTAAACCCTCCATTTTGCCGATTTTAGTGTGCTTATAGTCCATGGATTTTTGGTGATCCAAAATTTTGACGTCATTTTTGCCAAAAATTTACATGTACATCCTTTAAGACCTTAGTTATGGAGCCAGTTGGTCCTCACAGTCAAAACGACCCATTTTCTAGGTCAAACGATCCTTAGAGTAGGTAAACCCCCTATTTTGCGCAATTTCATGTGCTATAGTTCATCATCTTTTATGGTGATCCGGAATTCAGATGTCATTTTTGCCAAAAATTTACATGGACGTCCATTAAGACCTTAACTATGGAGCCAGTTGGTCACCACGGCCAAAACGGCCCATTTTCCAAGGTCAAACGAACCCAGAGCAGGTAAACCCCCCATTTTTTTATTTTCGTGTGCTATAGTCCATGGATTTTTGCTGATCCATAATTCTTACATCATTTTTGCCAAATATTTACATGAACTTCCATTAAGACCTTAGTTATGGAGCCAGTTGGCACTGATGGCCAAAACGGCCCATTTTCAAGGTCAAACGAGCTATAGAGCAGGTAAAGACCCCATGTTGCTCATTTTCGTGTGCTATAAGTTCACCATCTTTTTTGGTGATCCGTAATTCCGACGTCATTTATGCCAACAATTTATATGGACGTTGGTTAAAACCTTAGTTATGGAGCCAGTTGGCCCTGATGACCAAAATGACCCATTTTCAAGGTCAAACGATCCTCATAGCGGGTAAATCCCCCATGTTGTCGATTTTCGTGTGCAATAGTTCACCATCTTCTTTGGTGATCCAGAATTCTGACGTCATTTTTGCCAACAATTTACATGGGCATCCGTTAAGACCTTAGCTATGAAGCCAGTTGTCCTTGAAGGTCAAGTCGGCCCATTTTCAAGAGCAAACTAGCCCCAAAGTAGGTAAACCACCCATTTTGCCGATTTTCGTGGGCTATGTCCATGGATTTTTGGTGATCCAGAATTCCGATGTCATTTTTACCAAAAATTTACATGGAAGTCTGTTAAGACCTTAGTTATGGAGCCAGTTAGCCCTGACTGCCAAAACTGCCCATTTTCAAGGTTAAACAAGCCTTAGAGCAGGTATACCCCCCCCCCCATTTTGCCGATTTTCGTGTGCTATAGTCCATGAATTTTTGGTGATCCAGAATTCTTATGTCATTTTTGCAAGAATTTTACATAGATGTCCGTTAAGACCTTAGTTATGGAGCCAGTTGGCACAGATATCCAAAACGGCCCATTTTTAAGGTCAAATGAGCCTAGAGCAGTTAAACCCCCTATTTTGCCGATTTTTGTGTGCTAGAGTTCACCATATTTTTTGGTGATACTTTATTCTGACATTATTTTTGCCAAAAGTTTACATGGATGTCCGTTAAGACCTTAACTATGGAGCCAGTTGGTCACCACAGCCAAATCGGTCCTTTTTCAAGGTCAAACGAAACCCAAAGTAGGTAAACCCCCTAATTTACCTATTTTCGTCTGCTATAGTCCATAGATTTTTGTTGATCCATAATTCCGACGTCATTTTTTCCAAAGATTTACATGAACGTCCGTTAAGACCTTAGTTATAGAGCCAGTTGGTCCTGACAGCTAAAATAGACCATTTTCAAGGTAAAAAAAGTCCTAGAATGGGTTAACCCCCTACTTTGCTGATATTCGTATGTTATGGTCCATGGATTTTTGCTGATCCAGAATTCCGACGTCATTTGCCAAATATTTACATGGTCATCCGTTAAGACCTTAATTATAGAGCCAGTAGGTCACCACGGCCAAAATGACCCATTTTCAAGGTCAAACGAACCCAGAGCAGGTAAACCCACCATTTTACCGAATTTTGTGTTCTATAGTCCATGGATTTTTAGTGATCCAGAATTGCGACGTTGTTTTTTCCAAAAATTTACATGGACAACCATTAAGACTTTAGCTATGGAGCCAATTGAGACTAACGGCCAGAACGACCCATTTTCAAGGTCAAACGAGCCCCAGAGTAGGTAAAACCCACATTTTGCCGATTTTTGTGTGCTATAGTCCATGGATTATTGGTGATCCAGATTTCCAACGTCATTTTTGCCTAAAATTTACATGGACATCCGTTAAAACCTTAGCTATGGAGTCAGTTGGCCCTGACGGCCAAGACACCCATTTTAAAGGTCAAACGATCCCAGAGCAGGTAAACCCCCTATTTTGCCAATTTTCGTGCACTATAATAGTCCATGGATTTTTGGTGATTTCGACTTCCGACGTCATTTTTGCCTAAAATTTATATGGACATCCATTAAGACCTTAGTTATGGAGCCAGTTGGCCCTGACGGACTAAACGTTCCATTTTCAAGGTCAAATGAGCCTAGAGCAGGTATACCCCCCATTTTGCCAATTTTTGTGTGCTATAGTTCACCATCTTTTTTGGTGATCCGAATTCCAACGTCATTTTTGCCAAAAAATAACATGGACTTCCATTAAGACCTTAGCTATGGAGCCAGGTTTTAACCATGGCCAAAATGGCCCATTTTCAAGATCAAACAAGCCCCAAAGTAGGTAAACCCCATATATTACCTATTTTTGTTTGCTATAGGTCATGAATTTTTGGTGATCCAGAATTTTGATGTCATTTTTGCCAAAAATTTGTATGTACATCCATTAAGACCTTAGTTGTGGAACTAGTTGGCCCTGACGGTCAAAACGGCCTATTTTCAAGGTCAAACGATCCCTAGAGCAGGTAAACCCCTTATTTTGCCGATTTTCGTATGCTATAATCCACGGATTTTTGGTGATCCAAAATTACGACAACATTTTTGCAAAATATTTACAGGGACAACCGTTAAGACCTTAGCTATGGAGCCAGTTGGCCTTGATGGCCAAGACGACGCATTTTCAAGGTCAAACGATCCCCAGAGCAGGTAAATCCCCATTTTTCCGATTTTCATGTGCTATAGTCCATGGGATTTTGGTGATCCAGAATTCCAATGTCATTTTTGCCTAAAATTTACATGGACATCCGTTAAGAGCTTATCTATGGAGCTAGTTTGCCCTGACGGCCAAAACAACCCATTGTCAAGGTCAAACGAGCCCAGAGCATGTAAACCCCCCATTTTACCGATTTTCATGTGCTATAGTTCACATTTTTTTTTGGTGATTCAGAATTCAGATGTCATTTTTGCCAAAAAATTACATTGACGTCTGTTAAGACCTTAACTATGGAGCCAGTTGGTCACCATGGCCAAAATGACCCATTTTCAAGGTCAAACTAACCCAGAGCAGGTAAACCCCCCATTTTTTCTGATTTTCGTTTGCTATAGTTCATGGATTTTTGGTGATTCAGAATTCTGACGTCATTTTTTCCAAAAATTTATATGGACGTCCGTTGAGACCTTAGAAATGGAGCAAGTTTTCCCTGACGGCCAAGGCGACCCATTTTCAAGGTTAAACGAGCCCCCGAGCAGGTTAACCCCCTATTTTGCCAATTTTCGTGTGCTATATTCCATGGATTTTTGGTGATCCGGAAATACGACGTCTTTTTAGCCAAATATTTACATGCATATTCGTTAAGACCTTAGCTATGAAGACAGTTGACCCTGACAGCCAAAACAACCCATTTTCAAGGTCAAACGAGCCCCAGAACAGGTAACCCCCCCCCCCCATTTTGTTGATTATCGTGTGCTATAGTTTACCATTTTTTTTGGTAATCTGGAAATGCGACATCATTTTTGCCAAAAATTTACATGGACGTCTGTTAAGACCTTAACTATGGATCCAGTTGGCCCTCATGACCAAAATGACCCATTTTCAAGGTCAAACGAGCCCTAGAGCAAGTAAAACCTCTAATTTTTCCTATTTTCATGTGCTATAGAGTTCAACATTTTTTTTGGTGATCCGAAATTTTGTTGTCATTTTTCCCAAAAATTTACATGGACATCCGTTAAGACCTTAACTATGGAGTAAGTTGGTAACCACGGCCAAAACGGCCCATTTTCAAGGTGAAACTATCCCCAAGAAGGTAAATCCCCCATTTTGCCAATATTAATGCGCAATCCATGGATTTTTGGTTATCCAGAATTCTGATGTCATTTTTGCCAATAATTTACATGAACGTCCGTTAAAACGTTAGCTATGGAGCTAGTTGGCCCTGACGGCCAAAACGGCCCATGTTCAAGGTCAAACGATCCGCAGAGCAGGTAAATCCCCCATTTTGCCAATTTTAGTATTTTATAGTTCAGCATCTTTTTTGGTGATCCAGAATTCTGACCTCATTTTTGCTAAAATTTATTTGGACGTCCGTTAAGACCTTAGTTATGGAGACAGTTGGTCACTATGACCAAAACAACCCATTATCAAGGTCAAACGAGCCCTAGAGTTTGTAAACCCACCATTTTGCCGATTTTCTTGTGCTATAGTCCATGAATTTTTGGTTATCCAAAATTCTGACGTCATTTTTGTGAAACATTTACATGGACGTCCGTTAAGACATTAGATATGGAGCCAGTTGGACCTGATGGCAAAAACGGCCATTTTCAAGGTCAAATGATCCCCAGAGCAGGAAAACTCCCCATGTTGCCGATGTTCGTGTGCGATAGTTCACCATATTTTATGGTGATCCAGAATTCCGACGTCACTTTTGCCAAGAATTTACATGGACATCTATTAAGACCTTAACTATGGAGCCAGTTGGTCAACATGGCCAAAAAAACCCATTTTCAAGGTCAAACGAGCCCAGAGCAGGTAAACCCCCCATTTTGTTGATTTTTCTGTGCTATAATTAACCATCTTTTTTGGTGATTCGGAATTTTGAAGTCATATTTGGCAAAAATCATGTACATCCGTTAAGACCTTAACTATGGAGCAAGTTGGTCACCACAACCAAAACAACCCATTTTCAAGGTCAAACGAGCCCAGAGCAGGTAAACCCCTTATTTTGTTGATTTTTTTGTCCTATAGTCCATGGATTTTTGGTGATCCAGAATTCCGACATCATTTTTGCCAAAAATTTACATGGATGTCCCTTAAGACCTTAGCTATGACGCCAGTTGTCCCTGACAGCCAAAAAGGTCCATTTTCAATGTAAAACGAGCACCAGAGCAGGTATACCCCCTAATTTGCTGATTTTTGTGTGCTATAATAGTCCATGGATTTTTTGTGATACGGAATTCCAGCGATAGTTTTGCCAAAAATTTACATGGACGTCCATTAAGACCTTAGCTATTGAGCCAGTTGGCCCTGACAACCAAGATGACCCATTTTCAAGGTCAAACGAGCCCAGATTAGGTAAACCCCCCATTTTGCCAATTTTCGTGAGCTATAATCAATGAATTTTTAGTGATCCAGAATTTCGACGTCATTTTTGCCAAAAATTTACATAGACGTCCGTTAAGACCTCAGGTATGGAGCCAATTGGCCCTGACGGACTAAACGTTCCATTTTCAAGGTCAAATGAGCCCAGAGTAGGTAAACCCCCTATTTTGCTGATTTTCGTGTGCTATAGTTCACCATCCATTTTGGTGATCCAAAATTCCGATGTCATTTTTGCAGAAAAATTAACATTGACGTCCGTTAAGACCTTAGATATGGAGCTAGTTGGTCACCACAACAAAAATGACCTATTTTGAAGGTCAAACAAGCCCCAAAGCTGGTAAATCCCGCATTTTGCCAATTTTTTGTGTGCTATATTTCACCATCTTTTTTTAGTGATCCAGAATTCCGACATCGTTAAGACCGTAACTATGGAGCCAGTTGGTCACCACAGTCAAAACAACCCATTTTCAAGGTCAAACGATCCCAGAGCAGGTAAACCCCCCATTTTGCCAATTTTTGTGTGCTGTAGTCCATGGATTTTTGGTGATACGGAATTCCGACGTCATTTTTGCAAAACAATTACATGGACATCCTTTAAGACCTTAGCTATGAAGTCAGTGGGCCATGACGGCCAAAACCACCCATTTTCAAGGTCAAACGTTCCCCAGAGCAGGTAAACCCCCATATTTTGCCATTTTTTGTGTGCTATAGTTCACCATCTTTTTTGGTGATCCTTAATTCCGACGTTATTTTTTCCAAAAATTTAAATAGACGTCCGTTAAGACCTTAGTTATGGAGCCAGTTGGTCACCACAGCCAAAATGGCCATATTTCAAGGTCAAACGATCCCCAGAGCAGGTAAACCCTCATTTTGCCAATTTTTGTGTGCTATCATTTCACCATCTTTTTTGGTGATCCGGAATTCCGTTGTCATTTTTGCCAAAAAATTACATGAACGTCCGTTAAGACCATATCTATGTAGACAAATGGCTCTGACTGCCAAAACGGCCCATATTCAAGGTCAAACGATCCCCAGAGCAGGTAAGCCCCCCATTTTGCCAATTTTAGTGTGCTATAGTCTATGGATTTTTGGTGATCTGGACTTTCAACGTCATTTTTGCCAAATATTTACATGGACGTCCCTTAAGACCTTAGCTGCGTAGCCAGTTGGCCCTGACGACCAAATTGGCCCATTTTCAAGGTCAAATGAGCCCCAGTGCCGATAAACCCCCTATTTTGCTGATTTTAGTGTTCTATAGTTCACCATCTTTTTTGGTGATCCAAAATTCTGATGTCATTTTTGCCAAAAATTTACATGGACGTCCATTAAGAACTTTGCTATGGAGTCAGTTGGCCCTGACGGCTAAAACGACCCATTTTCAAGGTCAAACGAACCCCAGAGCAGGTAAACCCCATTTTGCCAATTTTTGTGTGCTATAGTTCACCATCTTTTTTGGTGTTCTGGAATTTTGACGTCATTTTTTCCAAAAAATTACATGGACGTCCGTTAAGACCTTAAGTATGGAGCCAGTTGGTCATCACAACCAAAACAAACCATTTTCAAGGTTAAACAAACCCACAGCAAGTAAACCCCCTATTTTGCTTTCTTTCGTGTGCTATAATAGTCCTTGGATTTTGGGTGATCCAGAATTTCGACGTCATTTTTGCCAAAAATTTACATGGACGTCTGTTAAGACCTTAGCTATGGAGCCAGTTGGCCCTGACGGACTAAATGACCCATTTTCAAGGTCAAACGAGCCCAGAGCAGGTAAACCCCTCATTTTGCCAATTTTCGTGTGCTATAGTTCACCATCCATTTTGGTGATCCGAAATTCAGACGTCATTTTTGTAGAAAATTTATATTGACATCTGTTAAGACCTGAGATATGGAGGTAGTTGGTCACAACAGCAAAAATGGCCCATTTTCAAGGTCAAACGAGCCCCAGAGCAGGTAAACCCCGAATTTTGCAATTTTCGTGTGCTATAGTCCATGGATTTTTGCTGATCCAAAATTCCACTGTCATTTTTGGTAAAAATTTACATGGACATCCGTTAAGACCTTATATATGGAGCTAGTTGGCCCTGACGGCCAAGGTGGCTCATTTTATAGGTCAAACGAGCCCCCGAGCAGGTAAACCCCCCATTTTGCCAATTTTGTGTGCTATAATCCATGGATTTTTGGTGTTCTGGAATTCCGACGTCATTTTACCAAAAATTTACATGGATGTTCGTTAAGACTTTAGCTATGGAGACAGTTGGACCTAATAGTCAAAATGACCCATTTTCAACGTCAAGCTATCCCAAGAGCAGGTATACACCCCAATTTTGCCAATTTTCGTATGTTATATTTCACAATCTTTTTTGGTTATCCAGAATTCCGACATCGTTAAGACTTTAGCTATGAAGCTAGTTGGCCCTGATAGCCAAAACGACCCATTTTCAAGGTCAAACGATCCCCAGAGAAGGTAAAGCCCCTATTTTGCCAATTTTCATGTGCTATAGTTCACTATCTTTTTTGGTGATCCGGAATTCCGATGTCATTTTTGCCAAAAATATACATGGATGTCCGTTAAGACCTTAGCTATGGAGCCAATTGACCGTGACAAACAAAACGACCCATTTTCAAGGTCAAACAAGGCCAGAGCAGGTAAATCCCCTATTTTGCCAATATTCGTGTGCTATAGTTCACCATCATTTTTGGTGATCCAGAATTCCAAAATCATTTTTGCCAAAAATTAACATGGACGTCTGTTAAGACCTTAGCTATGGAGCCAGTTGGTCACCACGGCCAAAATGGCCCATTTTCAAGGTCAAACGAGCCCAAGAGCAGGTAAACCCCCATTTTGCCAATTTTCGTGTGCTATATTTCACCATATTTTTTGGTGATCCAGAATTCCGATGTCATTTTTGCCAAAAATATACATGGATATCTGTTAAGACCTTAGCTATGTAGATAGTCAGCTGTGACGGCCAAAACAACGCATATTCAAGGTCAAACGAGCCGCAGAGCAGGTAAGCCCCCCATTTTGCCAATTTTAGTGTGGTATAGTCCATGGATTTTTGGTGATTCGGACTTCCTACGTTATTTTTGCCAAAAATTTACATGAACTTTCGTTAAGACCTTAGCTACGTAGCCAATTGGTCCTGACAACCAAAACGGCCCATTTTCATGGTCAAATGATCCCTAGAGCCGATAAACCCTCTATTTTGCTGATTTTCGTGTTCTATAGTTCACCATCTTTTTTGGTGATCCAGAATTCCGGCGTCATTTCTGCTAAAACAAATTACATGGACGTCCATTAAGAGCTTTGCTATGGACCCAATTGGTAGCCATAGCCAAAACGGCCCATTTTCAAGGTCAAACGAGCCCCAGAGCAGGTGAACCCCGAATTTTGCTAATTTTCGTGTGCTATATTCCATGGATTTTTGCTAATCCGAAATTTCGACGTCATTTTTGCCAAAAATTTACATGGATGTCTGTCAAGACCTTAGCTATGGAGCCAGTTGGCCCTGACTGCCAAAACGACCCATTTTCAAGGTCAAACGGGCCCCAAAGCAAGTAAACCCCCCATTTTACTGATTTTCGCGTGCTATACTCCATGAATTTTTGGTGATCCAGAATTTCGATGTTATTTTTGCAAAAAATTTACATGGACGTCCGTTAAGACCGTAGTTATAGAACCAGTTGGCCTTGATGGCAAAAACGGTCCATTTTCAAGGTCAAACGATCCCCAGAGCAGGTAAACCTCCCATTTTGACGATTTTCGTGTGCTATAGTTCACCATGTTTTTTGGTGATCTAGAATTCCGACGTTAATCTTGCTAACAATTTACATGGACATCTATTAAGACCTTAGCTATGGAGCCAGTTGGCTTTTACGGCCAAAACTGCTCATTTTCAAGGTTAAACGAGCCCCAGAGCAGGTAAATTCCCCATTTTGCCTATTTTTGTGTGCATAGTTCACCATCTTCTTTGGTGATCCATAATTTCAACGTTATTTTTGCCAAAAATTTATATAGACGTCCGTTAAAACCTTCACTATGGAGCCAATTGGTCACCACGGCCAAAAGGGCCCATTTCCAAGGTCCAACGAGCCCCAGAGCAGGTAAACCCCATATTTTGCCAATTTACATTTGCTATAAGTCCATGAATTTTTGGTGATTCAGAATTCCGACGTCATTTTTGCTAAAATTATACATGGACATCCGGTAAGACCTTAGTTATGGAGCCAGTAGGCCCTG
Source organism: Solanum chiquidenum (assembly GCA_029582725.1). Classification (NCBI taxonomy): domain Eukaryota; kingdom Viridiplantae; phylum Streptophyta; class Magnoliopsida; order Solanales; family Solanaceae; genus Solanum; species Solanum chiquidenum. The sequence goes on along the minus strand of JAJOOS010081327.1, from coordinate 9,682 downwards.
ATGACCAAAACGGCCCATTTTCAAGGTCAAACGAACCAGAGCATGTAAACCCCTCATTTTGTTGATTTTCGTGTGCTATAGTTCACCATCTTTTTTGGTGATCCAGAATTCCGACGTCATTTTTGCAAAAAATTTACATAGACGTCCGTTAAAACCTTATCTATGGAGCCAGTTGGCCCTGACAGCCAAGACTTCCCAATTTCAAGGTCAAAACAAACCCAGAGCAGGTAAACCCCCAATTTTGCCAATTTTCGTGTGCTATAGTCCATTTATTTTTGGTGATCCGGACTTCCAACATCAGTTTTACCAAAAATTTACATTGACGTCCGTTAAGACCTTAGCTACGGAGCCAGTTGGCCCTGATGACCAAAACTGCCCATTTTCAAGGTCAAACGAGCCCCAGAGCGGGTAAACCCCTCATTTTGCCGATTTTTGTGTTCTATAGTTCACAATCTTTTTTGGTGATCCGGAATTCCGATGACATTATTGCCAAAAATTTACATGAACGTCCGTTAAGAGCTTAGCTATGGAGCCAGTTGGTAACCACGACCAAAACGTCCTATTTTCAAGGTCAACTGAACCACAAAACAGGTAAACCCCGTATTTTACCAATTTTCGTGTGCTATAGTCCATGAATTTTTGGTGATCCAGAATTCTGACATCATTTTTGCTAAAAATTTACATGGACGTCAGTCAAGACCTTAGCAATGGTGCCAGTTGGACCTGACAGCCAAAACGGGCCATTTTCAAGGTCATACTATCCCCAAAGGAGGTAAACCCCCCATTTTGCCGATTTTCGTGTGCTATAGTTCACCATCATTTTTGGTGATCCAGAATTCTGACATCATTTTTGCCAAAAATTTACATGGATGTCTTTTAAGACCTTGGATAAGGAGCCAATTGCCCCTGACGGTTAAGACGACCCATTTTCAAGGTGAAAGGAGCCCTAGAATAGGTAAACCCCCCATTTTGCCAATTTTCGTGTGTTATAGACCATGGATCTTTGGTTATTCAAAATTTTGACATCATTTTTGCCAAAAAATTACATTGATATCTGGTAAGACCTTAGCTATGGAGCTAGTTGGCCTAACAACTAAAATGACCTATTTTCAAGGTCAAACGATCCCTAGAAGAGGTAAACTCCCCATTTTGCCAATTTTTGTGTGCTATAGTTCACCATATTTTTTGGTGATCTGGAATTGCGACCTCATTTTTCCGGAAATTTACATGGACGTCTGTTACGACCTTAACTATGGATCCAGTTGGCCCTGACGGCTAAAACGACCCATTTTCAATGTCAAACGATCCCCAGAGCAGGTAAAACCCCCCTTTTTGCCGATTTTTGTGTGCTATAGTTCACCATAATTTTTGGTGTTCTGGAATTCCGACGTCATTTTTGCCAAAAATTTACATGGACGTACGTTAAGACCTTAGTTATGGAGCTAGTTGGCCCTGACAGCCAAAACGGCCCATTTTCAATGTCAAACTAGCGCAGAGAAGGTAAACCCCTTAATTTGCTGATTTTTATGTGATGTAGTTAACCATCTTGTTTGGTGATTTGGAATTCTAACGTCATTTTTCCCAAAAAATTTACATGGACGTGAGTTAAGACCTTAACTATGGATCCAGTTGGTCACCACGGCCAAAACATGCCATTTACTTGGTAAAATGATCCCCATAGCAGGTAAACCCCCCATTTTGCCAATTTTCATGTTCTATAGTCCATGGATTTTTGGTGATCCGGACTTCCAACATCATTTTTACCAAATATTTACATGGACGTCTGTTAAGACTTTAGCTCTGGAGCCAGTTGGCTGTGACGACCAAAACGGCCCATTTTTAAGGTCAAACGAGCCCCAGAGCAGGTAAACCCCCTATTTTGCTTATTTTCGTGTTTTATATTTCACCCTCTTTTGGGTGATCCAGAATTCCGATGTCATTTTTGGCAAAAATTTACATGGACGTCCGTTAAGAGCTTCACTATGGAGCCAGTTGGTAACCACTGCCAAAACGACTCATTTTCAAGGTCAAACGAGCCCCAGATACGTAAACCCCCATATTTTGCCAATTTTCAGATTGTATAGTCTATGGAATTTTGGTGATCCAGAATTTCGACGTCATTTTTGCCAAAAATTATATGGACGTCCGTCAAGACCTTAGTTATGGAGCAAGTTGGCCCAGACAGCCAAAACAACCTATTTTCAAGGTCAAACGAGCTCCAAAGCAGGTAAACCCCCCATTTTGCCAATTTTTGTTTGTTATAGTCCATGTATTTTTGGTGATCCAGAATTCCAACATCATTTCTGCCAAATATTTACATGGACGTTCGTTAAGACCTCTGCTATGGAGCCAACTGTCCCTGACGGCCAAAATGGCCCATTTTCATGTTCAAACGAGCCCAAAGCAGGTAAATTCCCCATTTTGCTGATTTTCGTGTGCTATAGTTCATCATCATTTTTGGTGATCTAGAATTCTGACATTAATTTTTCCAAAAATTTACATGGATGTCCGTTAAGACCTTAGCTATGGAGTCAGTTGGTCACCACGGCCAAAACAACCCATTTTCAAGGTCAAACGAACCCTAGAGCAGGTAAACCCCCATTTTGCTAATTTTCGTGTGCTATATTTCACCATCTTTTTTGGTGATCCAGAATAGGGATGTCATTTTTGTCAAAAAATTACATGGACGTCCGTTAAGACCTTAGCTATGTAGACAGTTGGCCCTGAAAGCCAAAACGGCCCATATTAAAGGTCAAACGAGCCGTAGAGTAGGTAAGCCCCCCATTTTGCTGATTTTCGTGTTCTATAGACCATGGATTTTTGGTGATCCAGGCATCCGACGTCATCTTTTCCAAAAATATAAATGAACATCCGTTAAGACCTTAGCTACGTAGCCAGTTGGCCTTGACGACCAAAACATCCCATTTTCAAAGTCAAATGATCCCCAGAGCCGATAAACCCCTTATTTTGCAGATTTTTGTGCTCTATAGTTCACCATCTTTTTTGGTGATTCGGAATTCCGATGTCATTTATGCCAAAAATTTACATGGACGTCCATTAAGAGCTTTGCTCTAGAGCCAGTTATCCCTGACGGCCAAGGCGACCAATTTTCAAGGTCAAACGAGCCCCCGAGCAGGTAAACCCCACATTTTGCTGAATTTAGTGTGCTACATAGTCCATGGATTTTTGGTGATCCAGAATTACGATGTCAATTTTTCCAAAAATTTATATGGATGTCTGTTAAGACCTTAGCTATGGAGCCAGTTGGCCCTGACTATCAAAACGGCCCATTTTCAAGGTCAAACGAGCCCTAGAGCAGGTAAACCTTACTATTTTGCTGATTTTTGTGTGCTATAGTCTATGGATTTTTGGTGATCCAGAATTGTGACGTAAGTTTTGCCAAAAATTTACATGGACATTTGTTAAGACCTTAGCAATGGAGCTAATTGGCCCTGACGGCTAAAACGGTCCATTTTCAAGGTCAAACGAGCCCCAAAGCAGGTAAGCTCCACATTTCGCCGATTTTCGTGTGCTATAGTTCACCATATTTTTTGGTGATCCGGAATTCTGTCATCATTTATGCCAAAAATTTACTTGGAAGTCCATTAAGACGTTAACTATGGAGCCAATTAGCCCTGACAGCCAAAACGACCCATTTCCAAGGTCAAACGATCCTTAGAGCAAGTAAACCCCCTATTTTGCCGATTTGTGTGTGCTATAGTTCACCATCTTTTTTGGTGATTCAGAATTCCGATGTTATTTTTGCCAAATATTTACATGGACATCCGTGAAGACCTTAACTATGGAGCCAATTGGTCACCACGGCCAAAACAACCTATTTTCAAGGTCAAACGAGCAAGAGTAGGTAAACCCCACATTTTGCCGTTTTTGTGTGCTATAGTTCACCATCCATTTTGGTGATCCGGAATTTCGACGTCATTTTTGCAGAAAATTTACATGGACCTCCGTTAAGACATTATTTATGGAGCCAATTGGTCTCCACAGCCAAAACGGCCCATTTCCAAGTTCAAATGAGCCCCAGAGCAGGTAAACCCCGCATTTTGCCGATTTTCGTGTGCTACAGTCCAAGGATTTTTGGTGATCCAGAATTCCGACGTCAGTTTTGCCAAATATTTACATGGATGTTCTTTAAGACCTTATATTTGGAGCCAGTTGGCCTTGACGGCCAAAACGACCCATTTTCAAGGTCAAAAGAGCCCAGAGCAGGTAAAACCCCTATTTTACCGATTTTCAAGTGCAATAGTCCATGGATGTTTGGTGATTCCGAATTCCGACGTCAGTTTTGCCAAATATTTACATGGACGTCCGTTAAGACCTTTTCTATGGAGCCAGTTGGCCCTGACAGACAAAATAACCCATTTTTAATGTAAAAAGAGCCCAGAGTAGGTAAACTCCCCATTTTGTCGATTTTAATGTGCTATAGTCCATGGATTTTTGGTTATCCAGAATTCCAACGTCATTTTTGCCAAAAATTTACATGGATGTCCGTAAAGACCTTAGCTATGTAGCCAGTTGGCCTTGACGGTCAAGGAGACCCATTTTCAAGGTCAAACGAGCCCCAGTTCATTTAAACCCCGTATTTTGATGATTTTCGAGTGCTAGTCTATAGATTTTTGGTGTTACAGACTTCCGTCGTCATTTTTGCCAAAAATTTACATGGACGTCCGTTAAGACCTTAACTATAGAGCCAGTTGGTCATTATAGCCAAAACATATCATTTTCAAGGTCACACGAGCCCCAGAGAAAATAAACCTTCCAATTTGCCAAATTTTGTGTGCTATAATCCATGGATTTTTGGTGATCCGGAATTTTGACGTCATTTTTGCCAAAATATTTACATGGACGTCCGTTAAGACCTTAGTTATGGATCCAATAGGCCCTAAAGGCCAAATAGTCCAATTTTCAAGGTCAAAAGATCCCAGAGCAAGTAAACCCCCCATTTTAACGATTTTCATGTGCTAGTTCATGGATTTTTGGTGATCTGGAATTCCGACATCATTTTTGCCAAAAATTGACATGGACGTCTGTTAAGACCTTAGCTATGGAGAAATTTGGCCCTAGTGGGCCAAGGAGACCCATTTTAAAGGTCAAACGAACCCCCGAGCAGGTAAACCCCCCACTTTGCCAATTTTCGTGTGCTATATAGTCCATGGATTTTGGTGATCTGGAATTCCGACGTCATTTTTGCCAAAAATTTACATGGACGTCCGTTAAGACTTTAGCTATGAAGCCAGTTGGCCCTGACAGCCAAAACGGCCCATTTTCAAGGTTAAACTATCCCTAGAGTAGGTAAACCGTCAATTTTGCCGATTTTCGTGTGCTACAGTTCACCATCTTTTTTGGTGTTCCAGAATTCCGATGTCATTTTTACCAAAACTTTACATGGATGTCCATTAAGACCATAGTTGTGGAGCCAATTGGCTCTGATGGCCAAGACGACCCATTTTCCAGGTCAAATGATCCCCAATGCAGGTAAACCCCCCATTTTGCCAATTTTCTTGTGCTATAGTCCATTGATTTTTTATGATCGATACTTCCGACGTCATTTTTGCCAAAAATTTACATTGACATCAGTTAAGACCTTAGCTATGGAGCAAGTTGGCCGTGACGGCCAAAACGGCCCATTTTCAAGGTCAAACGAGCCCCAGAGAAGGTAAACCCCACATTTTACCGATTTTCGTGTTCTATAGTTCACCATTTTTTTTGGTGATTCAAAATTCCGATGTCAGTTTTTCCAAATATTTACTAGGACGTCCGTTAAGACCTTAGTTATGGAGCCAGTTGGCCCTGACGGCCATAACAGCCCATTTTCAAGGTCAAACTAGCCCAGAGAAGGTAAACCCCCTAATTTGTCGATTTTTATGTGTTGTAGTTAACCATCTTGTTTGGTGATATGGAATTCTGACGCCATTTTTCCCAAAAAATTTACATAGACGTCCGTTAAGACCTTAACTATGGATCCAGTTGGTCACCACGGCCAAAACATGCCATTTTCTCGGTCAAATGATCCCCATAGCAGGTAAACCCCCCATTTTGCCAATTTTCATGTTCTATAGTCCATAGATTTTTGGTGATTCGGACTTCCAACGTCATTTTTGCCAAAAAATTACATGGACGTCCGTTAAGACCTTAGCTTTGGAGCCAATTGGCCATGACGACCAAAACGGCCCATTTTTAAAGTCAAACGATCCCCAGAGCAGGTAAACCCCCCATTTTGCTGATTTTCGTGTTTTATATTTCACCATCTTTTTTGATGATCCAGAATTCTGATGTCATTTTTGGCAAAAATTTATATGGACGTCCGTTAAGAGCTTAACTATGGAGCCAGTTGGTAACCACTGCCAAAATGACTCATTTTCAAGGTCAAATGAACCCCAGATCCGGAAACCCCATATTTTGCCAATTTTCAGGTTGTATAGTCTATGGAATTTTGGTGATCCAGAATTTCGACGTCATTTTTGCCAAAATTTATATGGACGTCCGTCAAGACCTTAGTTATGGAGCAAGTTGGCCCAGATAGCCAAAACAACCTATTTTCTGGGTCAAACGAGCTCCAAAGCAGGCAAACCCCCCATTTTGCCAATTTTTGTTTGCTATAGTCCAAGGATTTTTGGTGATGCAGAATTCCAACATCATTTTTGCCAACTATTTACATGGACGTCCGTTAAGACCTCTGCTATGGAGCCAACTGGCCCTGACGGCCAAAATGGCCCATTTTCATGTTCAAACGAACCCATAGAAGGTAAATTCCCCATTTTGCTGATTTTCGTGTGCTATAGTTCAGCATCATTTTTGGTGATCTAGAATTTCCGACGTCATTTTTGCCAAAAATTTACATGGACGTCCGTTAAGAGCTTAAATATGGAGCCAATTGATAAACATGGACAAAACGACAAATTTTCAAGGTCAAACGATCCCCAGATCAGGTAAAACCCATATTTTGTTGATTTTCGGGTGCTATATTTCACCATCTTTTTTGGTGATCCGGAATACTGATGTCATTTTTGTCAAAAATTTACATGGACGTCCGTTAAGACCTTAGCTATGTAGATAGTTGGCCCTGACAGCAAAAACGGCCCATATTCTAGGTGAAACGAGCCACAGAGTAGGTAAACCGCCGATTTTGCCGATTTTCGTGTGCTATAGTTCACCAACTTTTTTGGTGTTCTAGAATTTCGATATCATTTTTGCCAAAAATTCACATGGACGTCCATTAAGACCATAGTTTTGGAGCCAATTGGCTCTGATGGCCAAGACGACCCATTTTCCAGGTCAAACGATCCCAGTGCAGGTAAACCCCTCATTTTGCCAATTTTTTTGGGCTATAGTCCATGGATTTTTGGTGATCCAGACTTCCGACGTCATTTTTGCCAAAAATTTACATGGACATCAGTTAAGACCTTAGCAATGGAGCAATTTGGCCGTGACGACCAAAACGACCCATTTTCAAGGTCAAACGAGCCCCAGAGTAGGTAAACCCCACAGTTTGCCGATTTTCGTGTTCTATATTTCACCATTTTTTTTTGGTGACCCGGAATTCCGACGTTATTTTTGCCAAAAATTTACAAGGACGTCCGTTAAGACCTTAGTTATGGAGCCAGTTAGCCCTGACAGCCAAAATGCCTCATTTTCAAGGTCAAACTAGCCCAGAGAAGGTAAACCCTCCAATTTGCCGATTTTTATGTGGTATAGTTAACCATCTTGTTTGGTGATCTGGAATTCTGACGTCATTTTTCCCAAAAAATTTACATGGACATCCGTTAAGACCTTAACTATGGAGCCAGTTGGTCACCACGGCCAAAACATGCCATTTTCTTGGTCAAATGATCCCCATAGCAGGTAAACCCTCCATTTTGCCAATTTTCATGTGCTATAGTCCATGGATTTTTGGTGATCCGGACTTCCAACGTCAGTTTTGCCAAAACTTTACATGAACGTCCGTTAAGACCTTAGCTCTGGAGCCAGTTGGCCGTGACAACCAAAACGGCCCATTTTTAAGGTCAAACGATCCCCAGAGCAGGTAAATCCCCCATTTTGCTGATTTTCGTGTTTTATATTTCACCATCTTTTTTGGTGATCCAGAATTTCGACTTCATTTTTGCCAAAAAATTACATGGACATCCGTTAAGAGCTTAACTATGGAGCCAGTTGGTAACCACTACCAAAACGGCACATTTTCAAGGTCAAACAGGCCCCAGATTAGGAAACCCCATATTTTGCCAATTTTCAGGTTCTATAGTCCATGGAATTTTGGTGATGCAGAATTTCGACGTCATTTTTGCCAAAATTTATATGGACGTCCGTCAAGACCTTAGTTATGGAGCAAGTTGGCCCAGACAGCCAAAACAGCCTATTTTTATGGTCAAACGAGCTCCAAAGCAGGTAAACCCCCATTTTGCCAATTTTTATTTGCTATAGTCCATGGATTTTTGGTGATCCAAAATTTCGACATCAGTTTTGCCAACTATTTACATGGACGTCCGTTAAGACCTCTGCTAAGGAGCCAATTGGCCCTGACGGCCAAAATGGCCCATTTTCATGTTCAAACGAGCCAAGAGCAGGTAAATTCCCCATTTTGCTGATTTTCGTGTGCTATAGTTCACCATTTTTTTTGGTGATCCAGAATTTCCGACGTCATTTTTGCCAAAAATTTACACGGACGTCCGTTAAGAGCTTAAATATGGAGCCACTTGGTAACCACAGACAAAACGACAAATTTTCGAGGTCAAACGATTCCCAGATCAGGTAAAACCCATATTTTGTTGATTTTCGGGTGCTATATTTCATCATCATTTTTGGTGATCCGGAATACTGATGTCATTTCTGTCAAATATTTACATGGACGTCCGTTAAGACCTTAGCTATGTAGATAGTTGGCCCTGACAGCCAAAACGGCCCATATTCAAGGTGAAACAAGCCGCAGAGTAGGTAATCCCCCCATTATGTTGATTTTTGTGTTCTATAGTCCATGGATTTTTGGTAATCCGGACTTTCGACGTTATTTTTGCCAAAAATTCACATGGACGTCCGTTAAGACCTTAGCTACGTAGCCAGTTGGCCCTGACGACCAAAATGTCCCATTTTCACAGTTAAATGATCCCCAGAGCCGATAAACCCCCTATTTTGCTGATTTTCGTGTTCTATAATTCACCATCATTTTTGGTGATCCAGAATTGCGATGTCATTTCTGCCAAAAATTTACATGGACGTTCATTAAGAGCTTTGCTATGGAGCCAGTTATCCATGACGGCCAAGGCGACCAATTTTCAATGTCAAACGAGCCCCCGAGCAGGTAAACCCCCCATTTTGCTTAATTTCGTGTGCTATATAGTCCATGTATTTTTGGTGATCCGGAATTACGATGTCTTTTTTTCCAAAAATTTATATGGATGTCTGTTAAGACCTTAGCTATGGAGCCAGTTGGCCCTGACTACCAGAACGGCCCATTTTCAAAGTCAAACGAGCCCTAGAGCAGGTAAACCCCACTATTTTGGTGATTATCATGTGCTATATAGCCCATGGATTTTTGGTGATCCGGAATTCCGACGTCATTTTTTCCAAATATTTACATGGACGTCGGTTAAGACCTTAGTAATGGAGCCAATTGGCCCTGACTGCCAAAACGATCCATTTTCAAGGTCAAACGAACCCCAGAGAAGGT
>JAJOOS010081325.1:0-14268 GCA_029582725.1 Solanum chiquidenum | reverse complement strand
ATTATTTATAGATTCTGAGCAACAAAAACAACAAATTGGAAGTATGTCAATGCCTCAACCGCCCCAAAATTGGCCACAAAATGAAAGAGATGAATCACATGATACAAAAAATATTACAGGTATTAAATCTCATGATATTTATTCTTCCTTTCATAGTATAATGTAGTTAGATAATTTTTATATAAATAATAAATTTGCCTCTTTTTATCTTTGATTATTTATAGATTCTAATAAGAGTGAAGAGCAATATAAGCGAACTAGGGGTCCCACTATGATGCACTCGGGATGGGGGAAAGATGGTGGAAATTTACATATTGAATTGAATGAACATGGTCAAGTTATTGGGTCAGAAGGAACTAGATTGAGTTCAAAACTTGGTGTGCTAGCACGAAATGGCATCTTAGCGCCACTAAATCATAAAGATTGGAGGCTTGTACCTAGTATGTACAAGGATAGAATATGGGCTCATAACAAGGTTCTTAGTATACACAAAACCTATATACTAAGATGTTTTTGTTTTTATATTTTATTTTATAAATGAGTTGTGTATTAAATATATGTACAGGAAAATACTGACGCAACTGATGACATGAAGCGCATATTGATGATGTCATTTGGATCTAAATGGAAAGAATCAAAGCATGAAGCAAAAACCATTGGATATGACCCATATAACAGTGATATTGAGCGTTTAGCTCATTGTCCAGATAGAGTTGAAGAAGATCAGTGGCGTTCATTAGTTCATTATTGGAGCTCAAAAGAAGCAAAGGTATGTGCTAGATTTCTATTTCTGCATTTGCTCTACTAAATGAGAATTTCATAGAAGTTGTCATAAATTATTAAAGTCATGTTTTCCCTGATTATACTTCTTATTGTAGAACAACTAGAAGTTCTTTGTGATTTGTCCCTTTCTTCTAATTGGCAGAAATAATGTTGTTGTACATGTCCAGTTTGCCAACCTGCACAAAATGTTCTTGTATAGAAATTGATTGCACTTTGTGAAACTCAACTATGTTGCTTTTTTATATTTTTTCTTGGCTATTTCTTTTATATATTCAAGATTGCGCATGTCCTCTTATATATTGTTGTGTTCAAATTTCTAGGAAAAGAGTGAGAGAAACAAAGAAAGTCGAAAAAAATTGACTATGCCACACACATCAGGGAGAAAAAGCCATTCTCAAATTATAAACGATGTACGAAGTAATCACTATTTATTTTCTATAATTTATATATTAAATAATACTTATCGTGAATATTTAATGTCAATCTCTTACTATTCAAACAGATGACAAAGATGAATAATGGTGTAAAGCCAACTCGTATTGAGGTGTTCAAAAACACTCACATTAGAGCGAATAAAGAACCAGTAAATGAGATAGCTGGTGAAGTTATGGTAAACTCCTACTCTTTAAAAATATATAGGTACTTTCTTTCTATTACAATTTTTTTAAAAAAACTTCTCATTACTTTACCTTTCTTTCAAAAAGAAACAAATGGATGATCTTGCCGAGGTGTATCCTGAGTTGAATGTCCCTGGAAGTGCTCCTAATGATGTGTACTCCCAAGTAATGGGATCAGACACTCATGGAATTGTCCGAACTCTAGGAAAAGGAGCATCTCCTAGCTTAGTATATGGCCCCGTATATAAACGATCTCAGGCTGAAAAAAGAGATTTTGATACAAGGGTTGAGATGGAAGTTCAAAAAGCTACCTTAGCTATGAAAATTGAGATGACAGAGAAGATGTATGAAGCAACAAAAGAGATGGAAGCGATGGATAAAAAGTTGTTAGAAGCGAAAGAGGAAGCAAAAGAGAATAACGAAGTGATGGAGAGAAAATTATTGGAAGCAAAAATGGATATGGAAGAAATTATAGCGGATAAAGTGAAGGAAGGAATACAAGCATATGTAGAATCTTTGGGAATTAATATTGATGCAAATTTAAAATCAGAGCAGGTATAATAATTGTGTTGCTCACAAAAAAAATACTTTTTTTAGATGAAAACTTAGTTTCTCTTAATTATAATATTCTTCCTCTTTTGCAATAGGTTCTTGATAACCCACTTAAAGATTGTCAACAACCATCATCACTTGTTCCTGGTGTTCACACAAGAAAGGTTAGAGAAAAATTCATTAAAATTTTGAATTTTATTTTAATTGCATAAATTCTAACATTTATATGATCACGAGATCAACTAATTCCTCTTTCTTGTTTAATATGGATTAATCGACAAACTGTTTATTGCGCGTCATGTACACATAAACAGTCTAAGTGATCATTTTTTTCTTTTGGTTCTTGTTGTTGTTGTTGTTTTTCAGTTGGTATAGTGAAATTATAAACTGTGTTAATTTATCATATTATTGTCAACTGGTCTAATGATCATTGTAGTCTTGATCCGTATATTAGTTATCTATTTAGTTGCATCACTACCCTTGCAATGATAGATCTATATGTAAGTTCATACATGAATATTATTTCATTAGGATCAGATAAGTATGTATAGTTGTAACCATTCCAAGATGGTGCATTAGGAAAGACTTGGACATTCCATGGTCCAGCTCTGTAGAGTTCAATGGAACCATTCATAATGAATGTTTGCAAGAATCCACCAGTATCGAATGTCTAGGTAAACTCACCTCTGGAAGGATCATTTGTGATCTTCCATGATGAAAGGGAACGATGAAAACTAGTTTTCAGATTAATCCCAACCTTCATTCCAGGTAAAGTTGTGTCACCTGGATTGTCAAAACTTTGCCACAGGTAGTTCTGAGGCTTATCCTCGGCTGCATCTCGAGCAACAAGATTGCATGAATCAAGGAGTTGTGCTACTGGATTTTTCCCATGTCTAGTGGAATCGGAGAACCAAATTACTCTGCCAGAACCATTTAGAAGAGTAAGAATTCCTTGTCTGGTAAAGTTTAGCGCACTGGATGTGTCATCGAGTGGATTTTCTCTATTACAGGTTAGAACTTGAGACTAAATGAGTTATACGAAGATTTTAGTACTACAACAACTACTACGTCTCAATCCGAAGCTAGTTGTAGTAGAAGGACGGCTAGATAAAACTAGTCATTTTATGATGAATCCTCAGAATACTCATATAAAGATGTTAATTCACTAAAATGTACCTGGGAGGAGCTGATTGTAACCGTTGTGACCAGCATGAAGTCTTGCCAACACACCGATCAACAGAGCATTGTTGTAAGTGGCAGGTTCAGTTTACTGATAGTTATCTCTTTGATCAGTGAAGTTGTCATAGGCATCAGGTCCACCAATAAGAGCACTAGTAAGGATATTAGGATCGCTCGCCTTTCTACTATACTTGCTACCTGGAAGCTAACAAAACTAGGATTAACCTTAAACGAGACAATGGAGGAAGCTCTGTGGTATACTTGTCTTGGGTTATTGTTTCCATATCCCACTATGTAACTTGTTGCTCTCGGGTTGTCACCAAGAATGTAGTCCACCAAGAACAATATCAAACATAATGATTAGTTCACCAAGAACACATTGCTAGTTCCATGCTTCAATTTACGATGAATTGTCATAATACAGGCTTGTAGCACTCTATCAAAGTTAAAATCTTTACCTGAGACTTAGAGAATGAGAGAAGCTCATTTGGAGAAATAGAACCAGAAGAAAACTTGAGGTATTTGCCAGCAGAGGCCAAATAATCAAAATAAGTAGTTGCAAAGAATGCAGCACTAGTAACAAAATACATATTGTTCCATTTTTGCCTATAGATGGGACCTCCAGGAGTTTTCTGGGTATTTCTGTCACCCTGTGCAAGACATGAACACATAAAGTTCTTTGCTTTCTGCTGGTACTTCTCAAATACAGGTGCATTATGACCAGCTTTACTAGACATCAAGAACTGCCAACACATAATACCAATTATTTTATCTTTGCGACTTCTGATAAGATAATTGTTCATTTCTAGTATGTTTTAATGTTGTTTCTGTGTATATATGGAGTTTTACTGTTTATACAAGTTTATGTAGTATTATTTGATTGCATTGAGTCATCTTCCTTCAACAATATTTCTGGGTTTTTTGGGTATTTCTGTCACCCTGTGCAAGACATGAACACATAAAGTTCTTTGCTTTCTGCTGGTACTTCTCAAATACAGGTGCATTATGACCAGCTTTACTAGACATCAAGAACTGCCAACACATAATACCAATTATTTTATCATTGCGACTTCTGATAAGATAATTGTTTATTTCTAGTATGTTTTATTGTTGTTTCTGTGTATATATGGAGTTTTACTGTTTGTACAAGTTTATGTAGTATTATTTGAGTTGCATTGAGTCATCTTCCTTCAACAACATTTTTGGAGTACGCGTGAAATCAGTCTCTGACTTTTGAGGCCTTCTCACTAATTTCTCAAACCATCTATCAGAACTATTGTCTCTGGTGTCCTGTGTTGATAGATGATTTGCAGGAACTCCATTCTCTACATAAAACCGTTAGCTACACTTATATTTTCATTGAAGACTAATACCTCCTTAGTATTACAAATACAAGTCTGATCCTCTTGCTCTATGTCTTGTTGTATTTCTATAGATAATAAGGTATCGAATTGAGTTTCCTCTGTACTTGTTGGACCACCAAATATCTCCCCATCTTTGGCATTGGCATCAACATCACCTTCACAACCATCACAAACACACAACTTGTGATTTCAGCAACACCACCTCTTCGTCTTGCAATCTGGCTCATCCAATTCACTTCAGTTTCCTTGTCTTGTATTTGTCTTCTGTGCCCCAACCATTGTAGCATACAATTCCATATCTTCTTGGTCACACTACATTCAAAGAATAAATGCGAGAATGTTTCTAAGTGTTGGCTACAAAAGACACAATCAGGGAGGACAGTGATTCCAAATTTCTGCAATCTCTCAACTGTTGCTAGTCGTTTATGTATAGCCAACCATAGAATGAATTTATATCTAGGATGTATCTTTGGATGTAAAGCAAGATGTTTCCAGGCTACTTTGGGATGAACAAGCATTAAATTTACATACATCTTCCGGATTGAAAATATATCCCCAAGTTGGGCTTTAACAAGTTGTTGTTGAATTGTCCTATGGCTTCCTAGTCTGTTTATTAACTGATCTCTAGATTCCAGTACCTTCCTCACAACCCAGGAACGTATCTTTGTCCCAACACCAGATGTTTGTTTTGTTGAAGCAATCATATATCTTCCTTTTTTTATTTTCCTTCTGGAAAAATTGGCATGCTTATGTATTCAATGAAATGTTAAGTTTTGTATTTCGTAAAGTATCAAAATAATCAATTTAATGTTTTTTCTCAGGCTAATATGATCAAGAAGACTGGAACTACCGTAGTTGGCACAAATAAAAAGAAGTGGGTATGTTTGAAAAAACTACAAGATCTTTCTTTTCTTTCAAAAGGAGGAAAATTTCATGTATATAATTACTGCTTTTGCATCAATTCCTTAATATGTTTGTTTTTAGAAAAATTCAATTATTCATTTTTGATATCTCAATTTGTTCTAGTTAACTAGGATCTAATTTCTATTATTATATAGTTATAAATTTTCTTATGTGCATTTCTTGTGCAGAATTTTCAAGGAAATTGAGGTCAAGTATCGACTTCAACATGCTCGACTTTTGGATTGATGATTTCATAAAGATTTATTGCAAATTTACTGGAGATTTTAATTACATTTGAATTAGGAGTTAATTAGTTGGTTTTATGTTGAGATTATTACATTTAGTTAGATTTCAATTTTACTTGAGATAGAAAACATAATTTGTTTTGACATTTTTTACTTTTACATAAAACTTATTATATTGCTATTTTGTTCTTTGATTATAATATTAGAAAATATTTTCTTTATAAAATATTTCTTGCTTATCAAGATTGTTTGTATATATTTGTGTCTTGAGAAAAGCTATATATCAATTTTTCTGGGATGTTTAAGAAGCTTGGTAGCGACATTAGAATATTAATATGACATTTAGCAAAATATAAATTAATGTCACCAATGTTTATGACATTCAATAATAGCATTTGTTGACATTAACTAAAGTGTCAGAAAGTTCAATGTGACATTTTATCACAAGTGTCTTGAAATTTGTTTTACCAACATTTAATTTAAATGTCAGAAAGTGTAAGTGACATTTCATAAATGTCAAAAAAATAAATGTCATATCTCATATCGACATTTACTTAAATGTCAAAAATAAATGTCATATATTGCATACCGACATTTACGTAAATGTCAAAAATAAATGTCATATATCTCCTACCAACATTTATCTAATTATCGAAAATAAATGTCATATATATCTCACACTGACATTTACCTAAATGTCAAAAATAAGTGTCATATATCTCATACTGACATATACCTAAATGTCAAAAATAAATGTCATTTATCTCATACTGACATTCACCTAAATGTCAAAAATAAATGTCATATATTTCTTATCGACATTCACATAAATGTCAAAAAATAAATGTCGTAATAATCTTACCAACATTTACATATATGTTGCAAAGCAAATGATGCAAATTCTTTTCAACATTTACCTAAATGTCACAAAATAAATACAAATTCTTCCAGACAATTACCTAAATGTCGGAAAAATTCTCGACACTAAAATTTATGACATTTGGTCCAAATGTAAAATAAATGTCAGTAAACAAATTTGTGACATTTAAACATCATAATACAACACTTAGAAAATGTCGTTGTATCTCCACTTTCTTGTAGTGGAAGAAGCTAAATTTGGATTGGGGAGCTGCATCTAATCAAAGAATGAATGACTTGAATATGCTTGATGAGTTTCGCCTAAAAGCTTATGATAGTTCAGCCTTGTACAAAGAGAAGATGAAGAAGTATCATGATCAAAGAATTGAAAAGCGAGAATTTGTTGAGGGTGATCTTGTGCTTCTATTCAACTCTAGGTTACGCTTGTTTCCGAGAAAACTCAAGTCCAAATGGATCGGGCCATTTTTGCTCAGTAAAGTGCTTCCCCATGGAGCGGTTGAGCTTGAGAAT
Organism: Solanum chiquidenum; assembly: GCA_029582725.1. Lineage (NCBI taxonomy): Eukaryota > Viridiplantae > Streptophyta > Magnoliopsida > Solanales > Solanaceae > Solanum > Solanum chiquidenum. The sequence goes on along the minus strand of JAJOOS010081325.1, from coordinate 7,236 downwards.
AGTGAAGGAACAAGGTTCATGGTAAACGGGCAAAGGATCAAGATCTATCTAGGACACGCGGCAAGTGTGCAAGAGGTTGGTGAGGCCTATGTTCTTGATGAAGTTTGAATAATCAAGAAGCCTGCGTCGTGCCGTGACGTTAAATCAAGCGTTTCTTGGGAGGCAACCCAAGATGTACAATCTAGCCAACTCTGGGTTTTTCTTTTCGATTTAGTAGTTTTCTTTGTTTAGTTGCTTCTCTGTATTCCTTTAGATAGGTGTGTTCTTTTGGTTAGTGTTGGCTAGATATAGCATACAATCTGTGTCTAAAAGGTGTCCAGAAAATGTAAAAAGAAATGCCTAATGGGTGCTACATGTGCATGGACAAAAAGCAAAATCTGTAGAAAAGGTTCTGGTGCAGAGGTCTACGGACCCCATCGACGGTCCGTGGTTCATTCCACGGACCGTGAATGGTGTCTGTAGATCCCAGGTAAGGTTATTGAAGTTTAAAATATAAGTGTGATCTACGATCCTAATCTGCGGACCGTAGATCGACCTACGGACCGTAGATGGGGTCTCGTGGGTCCAATCCTAGTTATTCTTGACCCGACCCGGACCCCTCCTATTTAATATCCCCTAATTTCAAACCATTCCCAATTCCCTCCATTTACTCCCAAACTGTTTCTAAACTCCCCAATCCCTTAAATCACTCAGCAAGCACTCCATAACTCCCTAATTAATCTTCCATTTCTTTTCCTCACAATCCTAAATTCCCTTTCCTCTCCAATTGATCTACGGTCCTAATCGGGTCTTGACCTTGGGTAGTTGATTGTATGTAAATGCATACTACACTAGAACTACAAACACCCTTAGGACGATTGATAGTGAGTGTGTGTCTTTATAATGTGTAAAACTAGTGTAATAAGAGTCTAAATGCAAGTTTCGACTTAGGGTTCCTAATTTTTTTTTGTGCAATTCCTGTGAATTTAGTAATGGAAACCCTTAGAATGACGAACTAGCATAATTTCTGTTGAAATGCATCATTAGATTAGGTGATATTGTTGAAATTGGTCAAATTGGGGTCAACATGAAGGATTCCTGAAACCTGGCACAGATCCCATCCGCGAGACCCCATCTACCGATCGTAGATCAGGTCAGTGGTTGGTGGCACATGAGAATTTCACTAAGTATGGAACCACGGAAGTGGACTACGGTCCATAGATCAATTTACAAACCGTTCTGCACATCTGTGGTTCCCATCAGAGACCAACTTTTTGGTACCTCTGATCTACGAAAGGGATCCACGGACCGTAGACCAACCTACGGACCGTAGATGCCCACCGTAGTGGCCACTGAAGCCATTGTCTGAATTTTTTGTTGTTGTTCATTTTTGTTCGTTCTTAGTTCTAAAATCGTTTCGAGTGTGTTATGAGTTTATTTTGGTTTTAATTAGACATTCACAGGTACCATGGCGCCTAAGGAGCAAGTGACCTACTCAAAAAGGGGCAAATAAAAATCCGTGCATCCTACTTTGAGGCTGATTGATGAAGACACGGACGCAGAAAAGGATCTTGCATATGTTCCACCGGCCACAAGGACATCCCCTACTGCAGCTCGGGCTACCTGGAATACATCCCGGTAGGTGGTCACCTATGTAGTCACTGTCTCCCAGTTTGATAAGGAGAACACACTGATCGGGTCACCGACTGGTTCTGCTTCCGGTTCTGAGACTAGTTCTACTTCCGGCTCAGAGTCCGCTTCTGCTTCCGGCTCTGAGCCCACCCATGCTTCTGGCTCCGTTCTGGATCCGCCACAGGCTCAGGGTCACATGATAGAGCTGCCTCATCTTATGAGGCCACTAGTTTGGGAAAAGTCCCGATGCCATTAAGCTACGGCCCTGATCCAGTGACTGGGGATCCAAACAGATGGTGTGTTGAGGGGCAATGGCAAATCTACTGGGATGCCAGAATGCTGAATGAGAAAGAAAAGATGGCCTGGCTTATTATTGAAGAGCACAAAGTCTTCACGCGGAGCTTACACACTATTCCCAACATCCACCGGATTTTTCAGCTTCACAAGTGCGATTGGATGGCTCGACACCCCGGGACTTATAGCGAGGAGATTGTGCGGGAGTTTTATGTCTCATATACTGCCACTCTCCGAGGATCGATTGACAAGAGGTCCAAGCCCATATCCCAGGACCCTCTCACTTCTACTATGGTCCGAGGTTTTCTCGTGGACATATCACATACAACCATCAACCGATTCCTCTACGGCCCTGGCCCTGATCACACTTGGGAACTCAACACGACCGAATTTGATTACAGATGGGATGTCGTGAGGAGTGGAGCCTTCACGCATAATGCCGAACAGAGGGAAACTGTCTTACTGTGGTTGGCCAGGCACATAGCTGTAGATGGAGAGCGTGCGGAGTGAGTGAGCTCACCACGTTTGGGTATTCAGAAGCCACCTTGAATTTGGTGGCCATGTTTTTTTGGGTGCTGGTACGGAACAGAGTGTCGCCCACAAAGGCCAACAATGAACTTACATGGGATAGAGTAGTAATGGTGGCAGCATTAGTAGCGGAGTTCGAGATCGACTTCACCCGCATGCTACTCGAAGAGATTCATGAGAGGGCGTTCAAGACCTCCACTACTTACCCTTTTCCGTGCCTCATTTTTCAACTATGTAGGGACTCTAGTATGCCAATCTGACATTGTGACAAATTGATACAGGGAATGGGGACCCTCGATATTGGCCTGATTCGGGACGAGGCAAATGTGGTAGCACCTCACAGAGGGTCATGGATTGATGTGCCATTGGGTACTGATTTAGTTGATGTTGTGGAGCAGATGTAGGGTGATGAACCTGCCCCTCCAGCCCACACTGATGATGCCCCAGCCTCCTCTTCTCAGGCCGCTAGTCAGGCCCCCAGCTCATCTAGAGCCACCCCGCCTTCTGCAGCCTATGTTGTGCTGTTAGCTCGAGTTCAGAAGTTGGAGGCGTAGATGGCCACAATGCTTCACCATGTGAAGCCATGGATGCAGAAGTCCATTGCAAATTTCGAGGCTAGGATGGAGAAGAGGATGGAAACCATGATGGATCTGAAGGTTCATGCCGTTCATAAGCGCCTAGATGCCTTCGAGTTGAGAGTACCCGCATGGCCAGCCCTGGTCACAAATTTTTCCTCCATTCAGACTGAAATGGATAGTCTCCGGACCGACATTGATTCCATCCTCGCTGCGCCCACCGATGATCCAGAGTCTGCACCCATTGCATTGGCTAATGATACCGTATTCGATGCTCTATTTAGAGAGGATACAGATAAACAACCCGAGCCCACCCGTCCTTGTGGGAAGAGGCACCGCTCCAGCCAAAATTTTGACACTACTGAGGAGGCCCGAGCAAAGAAGCTGGAGCGCTAGCGGACTGAACAGGCTCAAAAATCCTCTATTATAGATGAGGAGTTGCGCAAGCAAAAGGTTCGTGAGAGTGCACGTGGGGATTCGAGTTCTGTGCCCATTGTCGAGGGTTCGACTGTTGAGAGTCATGATGTGAGAACCACTGATGGTGCGGATAGAATGATTGATAGCACTACTGAGGGTGCTATGATTACTGACGTGGGCACTACTAAGGGTGGCCCCAATGTTGTTGTAGCAGGCTCCGGGAAATCGTACTCACCCGCTTGTTGATGGTTCGTCGGCGCTAAGCGCCACAAGTTTGCTTCACCCAAATCCATTAATTTTTACTGCTTTTTGTTTGCATTGGGGACAATTGCACCTATTTTTATTGGGGGTGGGTTAAATGGATTGTGAGTGATAGAGTGAAGTCTGAGTAACTCAACTCATAATCCTCTCTTGGGGTTTTCTTGACTGTGTTCTTTTACCCCAAGTGACTGCTCAATTTATGTTGAACTAGCATGTGTTAGGATTGTATATGTAGAAGCATGAGAAAGAATGAAACATGATGGCAAAACTTTTTTTTTTTGAAAAAAATGATACCCGTCCAAAAATAAAATATGTAGGCTAGAATGAGTTGAATGTGTTGGCTCTGAGTATGACATGATAAAGACAAATTTGATTTCATGACTTAAGCTAAAATCTTGAACTGGGTAATTTGATAATTTGATAATGGAACTGTGTGCCAAGAGTGTGCGAGAATCGTTAGTTGTTCAAACAAGTGGTGCCAATCTAGAACTTTCCCGGTTAGTCCTGCAAAGATAATCTACTCTAGAGGCTAGGAAGTGATCATACGCCCTTGTTCTTATAAGTCCACAAATTTCCTGAAAGAAGAATCCAACCAAATGAAATAAATGCTCCCTTTGATCCAAATGCTTTGAGCCTAAATTAGACCATTTCTTTCTAAACCTCTAACTCACCTTCCCATAATCTACAATGTTGGCCCCGGTCCCTCCTTGGACATGTGAACCTCGACTTAGTCCAAAAGCCTAAGTTGAGGGTGGCTAATGTAAAAAGTAACCTCAATCTTGGCCCTAATCCGACATCGGGTATTGTGCACCTCAACCAATGGAAAATCCATAAGTTGAGGGTGGCTATGAAAGATAAAACCGAAAGAAAAATGGGTATGAAAAGAGTTTGATGTTGAAAAAGATAAAAAGAAAAGAGAGGAAATGATGTGACTTGTCGAAAGATAAAGAAAAGAATAAAGCGCAAGAAAAAGATGAAAGTGAAAAATAAAGAGCTACAAAGTCTAAAGTCACATCCATGGTTGAAGAGAGTCAAGGGAAAGAAGATAAAATGGTAGGATGTCAAAAATAGGGCAAAAAGAGGTAGAAAGCCTAATGTAATGTCAAGGAGGGCCGAAAGTCACTAAAAAGTACCCAAATGTACCACACCTGACCCGGAACCTACATTACAAGCCAAGAAAGTCCAATAGTGATCCTAGACCCTAGTTTGGAGAGTCTAAGCAGTGAGAATAAGGGCAAGCCTATGGAATTGAGCACTACCTGTACGTGAAGTTACTTCTAAGTGAGAGTGTTGAATGAATCCTTATACTCGAAGTAATATTCATTATGTGAAAAAGGGATTTCGTTTGAGGTAAGGGCACTAGTTACATTGTCGGAAAGTTGGTACCTTGGTGATAGTAAAACAATGTATGTTGTGTGTTGGTTGGTCGGTCTTTGTCATGTTTGGATCTACACAAGTTCGCTTGTTCAGTCTGAGAGAAAAGATTTGCACTCGAGAACAGAGTCATGGTGGAGATCCATGTGATTGTTGGTTCTTGAAATGCTTGCTTCTGTACAAAGTGTCGTTTAGAGTCTTAGTGCATCGCTTGAGTACAAGCAACGAATTTAAGTTGAGGGTGTTGATATACCGTGAGTTTACGGTATTTTTAATACATTTCACTTAAGAGTTGTGTGTGTCTAGGGCCATTTTGTATTGGTTTGTTTATGTATTTTTATTATGTTTGCAGGAAATATGTTCAGACACAAAAATTGAGAGACACAATTGAAGAATGTGCAAAAAAGCCCATCTATGGTTGTGATTGACGGACCGTAGGGACATTCACGTTCCATAGATGATGATTGTAGATGGACTAGCAAGGCATGAAGGAAGATCAAGGAATTCTTGACCAAGTGTGGAACCACGGTTGCAAACGATGGATTGTAGATTGATCTACGGACCATACTGTTGATCGGTCAAATGCGACTGAGAGGGGTTCCAGTACCTGATTTTGGAAGATTATAAGTATGGAGCTACGGAGGAGAATCTACGGACCGTAGACTGATCTACAGACCATACTGTAGATTCGTCGATTGAAGCTGGGAGGTGTCAATTGTTGAAGTTGAAAAATGGCTAAGTCCTGAGTCACGGAAGGGACCTACGGACCGTAGATCAATCCACGGTCCGTAGGTCAGTGTCGTAGATCGAAGACGCGTCCTGAAATATTATTTCCTTATTTCATTTCCTTTTTAGTTAGGACTTATTTTTCTATATATAGGGCATATAAACCTCGTTTTGGGGGGGTTAGACCTTATTACTTTTATTCTTGTTTTTGGCTTTGGAGATTAACTTGCAATCTTAGCAATTCTTGATTTCCTAAGTTCGTTTTGAAGATTTTAACTTTGCAATTCAAGTTGGGTTTTTGGATTTCTTATACTCTAATAGTAAGTTCATGAATTCTTATTATATAACTATGAATTGTGTTCTTTCTAGCATGAGTAACTAAATCCACAACTAGGGTTGTGAGAACCATGAGTGATGAACAAAGTATGAATAGTAACTAAGCAATTCTTGGATAGTGTTGTTGCATGCATTGATAATTCTTTCGTCTAGAAATCTTTCTAACGAGTGCACACGTTAGAACTACCCTTGTTACTACTTGCCGGACCAAGGAGGTAATTAACAAGAAAAGAATTATCAACATAGATTTAGTATGATACTATCTAATAAAATTAATGTCGATTGGTGCGAGAATGAAAACTAAGCCATACATCGATGTGACGTCTAATATGAGGTAATGGTAAGGTTAGTAAAATATACACACGTAGCCGAACCAAAGTGCGGGGTGAAATTCTCTAGATGCCGGACCAAGGATTTAAAGATACATAACTTATCTCTTTGCATGTAATACACTAGGAAGGGATTACTATTACTAGGATTACAGAATTATGTGCTTATGGGGAACACGTACTCCCTAGTTTCTTTCTCAATTTGATAACAACCAAAGTTTGAAACTTGCTTGCTAATTGTTTTCATAATTTCCATAATTTGTTACATAAACCCCCCCTTTACTTAATTGTTTCGGAAATACCTTGGCTAAATGAATATAATCGTTATTGAACTTAAGTCTAAACTAAGCCTAGCAATGGAACCGGGAGGTGCCGGTTCCGATTCTGGTCCGTCCCGGTCCATCACCGGTTCCATCTCGATTCCGGTTAGTCCCAGAACGTAACGGATCCGGGAGGGGTAACGGGACGGAAACCGGGATTTACCGGTTAGTCCCGGTTCCGATCCCGGTCCGGTCCGGTTCTTTTTTTTAAAAAAAAAAATCTTAATTAAATTATAATTTATAGCCGTTGAGAGCCGTTGGGAAACGCCTTTTGGGCCCCACCAACGGCTCTCTCACCCCCATAACTCCCCTTTACACCTCTCTACCCCTCAAACTTTTTTTAATACCCCAACCTTCTAAAAACTAAATTTTCATCCTTTTTTTTTAACTATAAATACCCCCAATCTTTCATTCTTTTCACTCACAAAAATATTATCTTCTACTCTCTCTACTCTCTAGTCTCTA
>JAJOOS010081323.1:0-11575 GCA_029582725.1 Solanum chiquidenum | reverse complement strand
ATTCTTGAATCAGAATGGAGACATAATTGAGTGATAAATATGAGAGGGGAGAATTAAGAGATAGTGGTTGATTTGGAGTGAAAGAGTTAATTAAACAGATAATTAATAAATCCTAATTTTAAGGGATGTGGGTATCTAATTGTATCTTCAAATAATATATTAATATATGGTATAAAATACTAAAAGTGGTAATATATGTAATTGTTTGAAAGTAAAGATAATATTAGTATATACAATAGTAATGTATGTCTAATAAGGTAGTTTATCCAAATAAAAATGTCTTCATTTTATGATTTGGTTAAAAAATGTCCTTATCGTTATTTAATGGGTCAAAAATGCTTATTTTTCAAATAAATAGTATTATTTATTTTCTTTGTAACACATTCTTTTTTTAAGAATATATTTTTAAATTAGCAATTTTTTATCCTACTTCAATTCAAAAGAAAAATAAAGATAAAAATATTTCTTAATTTATTATAATTATTTTTTATCATTATATAAATAAAAATTAATAATGGAAATACTATGATCTTAAATATATGATATATATTATCCGTCGAAAGGGTACATGAAGTTATTCTGTTTTAATTGATAAAACGAAATTAAGAAGAAAAAAAAATATTTCCTACATTTTTATTTGTTAAAGTGATTTTAAAAGAAAGAAAATAAGAATATGAATCTTAATAATATTTTAATTAGAAAGAAGATGTGTCTAAAAATAAAAATAAAAATATATTTATTCAGAAAAGGACATTCTTGACCAATTTAGTAACTATAAGGGCATTTCTTGACCAAAATATTGATTGCAAAAGCATTTTTGAACAAAAGTATTGATGACAACGATATTTTTGAGTCAAACTATAAACAGATGACATTTTTGTTCATTTCATATAGTTTAAGGGCATTACCCGATATTTTAGAAATAATAAATAAAGAACCCAACCCTTTATTTGTTTTTCATATGTGGCCCAAATAATAATTTGACCGCACAGTTAGGTTCATATCGTTATTTGTGACTCATAAAAATTATTTTCGTCCAATTTTTGAGTTTGCTTGATATTTTCATACAACTAAAAATGAAATAGTTCAGTGAAATTCTGTGATGACATTTTTAAAAATTGCATATTCACCATAGCTGTATTTTATAAAAGAAAGGTTGATGTAACTCTTCATTATTTTTGAAGATCTTCAAAGCATAGCTTGTAAAAAAAGGTGACAAATATTAGGGATCAAGGAAAAATATTGAGATGAAGTTTTCACACCTTGTTTGATCATTATAACATATTTGGATCATGAATCTAACACCCAAATCATGGAATTTTAGTGGGTTAACCCGATTTAATTCGAAAATTAAGCTCAATTGACCATCGATTTTCAATCAAAATTGGATTTTAATTATGAACATGGATTTTTTGAGTGTGCGCTTCATATGATTACAAAACTTATTAAAATTTGAGTATGTTGATATTGATCAGATGATAATTTTATCCGATTAATAAGTCAAACATATGCTTTGTTTCTTTTTAAGATTTAACTTTGAGCATGAATTCAGACTCCTCTTGGTGAGGATCCATTGGAATGTGTTTGGGGGGAATTCGGGGTGGGTTGATCAAAAGTTAACCAAATGGTCAAAGTTTGATTTGGATCGGGATTCCAAAAATTCAAATTAAGATTTTCCCACCATTAGGTCAAACCAAACCCTCCTTTAATGTCATTACCATGGATTTTAAGGCATAATAATCAAATTACCAAGTTAGGGGAGTAATTTACTTACATTTACAGATAATTTCAATGTAAAACACGTGAAAACTGTCCAAGGTCGCATCTAAACTTCCCCAAAATGTAATTGCAAAATATGAATGGTTTTAGGGAATTTACTACATTAGTTGCGACTAATCCCACTATAGCGGTGACATTGTAGCGGGATCTTCCGCTACAGTGAAAATTAAATCCACAAGTATAGCAACTTGCACGGTATAAGAACTTAAAAATCCTCCCAAGTTAGCATATTTTGTAACACACCTTCAAACCTTGACGTACCAAACCAATCCCTTCACGCCAAGTTAGATATCAAAAGTTTTACTCACCCCAATTCACTTTCGAGAAGTCCTATGAACTTTGTAGCGTCTTAGCAACAAGGAAAATAAACTCTATCTAGACGTTTCGCCCAAACCTTTTCCCAAATTTTCATAGACTTGACCTCACTTAGATCTCGTTCAAGCCTAACACAACCTGAAATTTCTAACTCGTTACTGTTGGAATTCTTCTACTCTTCTAATGGCTACTATTTAAACATGGAAGTAGCTACAAATGAAAGAATCTACAAATGATTTTCTGGACTTAGATTATGCAATCATTGGGCCTCAAATTTGGGCCTCAGAACGAATGGGCTTTAGCATATTAATTAAGGCATTTTTATCATATATTTTCTGTATTTATCTCTTAGTTTGTTATAGATAGACCAATTAGAAATAGCCAGCTGTGCAGTTAGTTAGCAAGATACTTGTATAAATATAGGTAAATTGTACAGAGAAGACAATCAATTCAAAAAGAAAATTTTCCAATATAATCTTTTATTTTGACATGGTATCAGAGCAAGCGTAATAGCTCTTCAGTTTTTCTTCTTTCCTTCACGTTTCAGTTTCTGCTCTCTTGTTTGCTTTTCTTTTTCCTCATGAAGGATGCTCAAATATCTTCTGGTAGTGTAGATGAAAAGAGTGATGGGATTTCTGCAACTAATGCAGTAGATTCCTCACATGCTTTCTACATCCATCCATCAGACTCTCCTGGGATGAATTTGGTTTCCACCATCTTTGATGGTAGAAGCTATGGTGGGTGGAGAAGAGGGGTTATCATTGCTTTATCAGCTAAGAACAAATTAGGATTCATTGATGGATCCCTAGATGTTCCTACTGATATAAATTTTCAGAAAGTTTGGTCAAGATGCAATAATATGGTGCTATCTTGGCTGCTGAATTCTCTTTCAAAAGAGATTGTTGAATCTGTTTTATACTCCAAAAGTGCAAAAGTCTTGTGGACTGACCTGGAAGACAGATTTGGTCAGGCTAGTGGAGCAAAATTATTTCAATTACAGAAAGAGTTAAATGCTGTTGTACAAGAAAATTCTAGTATTTCTACTTATTTCACCAAGATGAAAAGTCTATGGAATGAGCTTGATGCTCTTAACACTTTTTCAGCTTGTCCTTATGATTGCGTGTGTGCTGCTAAAGAAAATATTGTCAAAGCTCATCAGGATGAAAGGCTACTTCAATTTCTCATGGGTCTTAATGACACCTTCATTGGGGTTAGAAGTAACATTTTGTTCTCTTCCCCTCTTCCTACCATTGGTCAAGCTTACTCTCTAGTAGTTCAAGATGAAAAACAAAGAGAAATACATGTTGTTCCTAATTACCCAACAGAGTCTGCTTCTTTTCTTGTTGGAAATTCAGGAAATATGAGGTTTGATGAATATAAACCTCAGCAAGGAAATTTTTCTAAGAAAAACAATCTCATGTGTAACTATTGCAAAAAGATAGGTCACACTATTAAACAATGCTACAAGCTTCGTGGTTTTCTTGATGATTTTAAGTTCACCAAGAATAAAAAATACCAAAAAGGTCATGTTGCTAACAATGTTTTTAGTACATCTGAGGGAAACAATCATGGTGTATAAGGTTCTACAGATCAAACTTTACTCAGTCAGGAAAATGTTGCTCAACTCTTGCAGTTATTACAGAAGATGAACCACCAAACTAGCACTAATGGTGAAGGATCTGCTAACATTACTTGTGCAGGTATACCCAATTCTAATGGTTCTCTGTTTAAAGTTGGCAGTATTTCATGGATTTTAGACAGCGGAGCTTCTGAGCATATAACATCTAATAGAACTCTTTTCTCTAATCTCAGTCTTTTTCCTCAACCTATTATGGTTACTCTTCCTAATTCACATAGAGCCATTGTCACTCATTCAGGGCCCTTCACTGAAGAGCCCTCTGGAGGTTGGTAAGGAATAAGGGGGTCTATATATTTTCAAGTCTTCTCAGCCAGCTGTTACTAAGAGTCAATTTGATCTCAGACATGGTGATCAAGATGATATTCCCACAAAGAGTCCATCTAGTTCTATATCTAATAGTTCATATTTTCCTAATTCTGCTGCAAATGTCTTTACTTCATGTTCTAACTTTTTTGATTCCAATGTAAAAGAAAAGTTATGGCACTATAGATTAGGCCATATGCCTTTGAGTAATATGAAGAATGTTGTTCTAGCTTCTCTATTTTGTTTCAAATTTTCATCTCCTTGTATTATTTGTCCTATGGCAAGACAATCTAAATTGCCTTTTTCTAAAAGTTGTCTCTCCACTAAATCAGTGTTTGAACTAATCCATGTAGATACTTGGGGTCCTTACAACACTCCTACATATGATGGTTTTAAGTATTTTTTAACTATTGTTGATGATTTTAGTAGAGCAACATGGACTCATCTACTTAGTTCTAAATTCAATGCTTTTTCCGTTCTTGAATCCTTTATTTCTATGGTTGAAAGATAACTTAACTCCCAAATAAAAATAATCAGAACAGACAATGCTTTTGAATTAGGGGCTGGAAAACTGCATTCTAATTTTTTTCTTTTCAAAGGGATAATTCACCAAACTACTTGTGTTTACACTCCACAACAAAATGGAATAGTGGAAAGGAAACACAAGCATTTGCTTGAAACTTAAAGAGCCTTGTTATATCAATCTCATTTACCCATTATTTATTGGGGAGAATGTTTATTAACTGTCACATATCTCATTAATAGGTTTCCTTCTTCTATATTAAATCACAGAACACCTTTTGAGATCCTTATTAAAGATTGTAGACACATAATTTTTGACCGAACATAAGATTTTACACTAATTTTTAAGTCTTAAATATTTATTTTATGTCTAAGTTAGATATTTTGATTTTGTCTTATTTTAATAAGTTTATTTTTAAAAGATTTGAAAATAACAAAAATATATGTTTATTTTAATTTTAGATTTAATAAATAAACTAGTTATTTCTTAATTGTATTTTTAATTAGTCATTTAGTATTTTTTATATTTCATTAGTTCAAAATAATTAATATTTTTATTATTATAATTTTATTATATATTTAATTTATAAAAATACATATTATCCTCTCCTAAACTACCTCCACTACACCTAACCTCACCCCACTTATTCCTCTATTACCCCCATTTTCTACCACACAACCCATTACACACTCCCACACGCCTGTACTATACATTCCTATAAACAGCAACACACCCCTTATATTAAGAGGACACACACATTACAATACGGAGACGGACCAACATACACAACACAAAAGACGAAGAGAAACCAAAAAAACAACAACACATTACACTGGAAAAAAGAAGAAGAGAAACCTTCCCATTTTATTTGATTATCCTTTTAAAAAATTCACCAACACATTCACATCTTTTCTTCCTTATCCATTCTTTTCATATCAACACAAACACATATACCATCACAAACAACCTACAAAAGTTGTGGGTGTTCTAATCGAGCTTCGGTTAAGATTTTGCGGTATTCAACTTTACTTTATCTTCTTATTTAACTTGTTCATGGAATTTGATGTAATTTTATGACAAGTTTTATTATATTTTGTTTCCTTCATGAATTTGATAGAAATGATTCATTTGTTAGTTGTTATATCTCTATTTCATGAATGAAGGTAGCTTTAATTGATGATTTTTATTTTATTTTTTTATTTATTAGTTGTGATCTCTTAAAAATGAACGGATCATAACATTGTTCTTGTCTTGATTTAGATAAGAATAATAAAGTAGGTATAGTTATGCTACAAAATAATTATATAAATAATTTTTTGTTGTTTTATTTTATCAAACAAATAATTAGTTACACATTTGAAATATATAAATAATGGTTACACATCTTTTTTTGAGACATTAAAATAAACTCAAGGATGCGGTGACGCACCTTGTCCACTAATATAATTAGTTTTTATTAATTTAAGGTAGTGACTTATAAAAAATAAGGTTATTAAGTGTGATGCAAAGAAGACAATTATGTCTATAAAATGTCAAGATCGAGAATGCAGTTATGCATCCGGTTTAAGACTAATAAAAATTCAACAATTAAAAAATAAGTGAACCATGGCCATAGACACAAATTATCCAAAAACATATTAAAATAAGTATAAGTCAATAAAAGCGATCGTGCTAGAACCACGGGACTCGAGAGATGCCTAATACCTTTCCCTCGATCAACATAATTCCTTACCCGAATTTTTAGTTCGTAGACCCAAACAAAATGTCATTTCCTTTTGACTAGGGATTAAACAAAAGGTGACTTGGAACACCATAACTCAATTCCAAGTGGCGACTTCGAAAAAATAATAATAAAACAATCTCTAATCAATACCGTCACTTAAATTGAAAAAACTCTACCACCGCTGTGCGCAAAAAGAGATGTGACATCTTTGGCGACTCCACTAGGGACTAACCAGAATTCAAGCTTTATTATATTGACTTTTACTTGATCTTATTGTTATTTTTTGGATATATTGTGTATGACGACCTAATTGTTGCTCATTTGTTGCTTTGATATTGTTAAATTGTATTAAATTGTCTTCATTTGCACAATCATTTTAAGTTTTTGAATACACTTAACACACGTTCACATGAATGCAGTTATGCATCCTACTTTCCCTTGAAATAAAGTTGGAGTATCTTGACACCCAGTGAAGGATATTTAGTCATATGTGTTAGGTGGGGTTGGACCAGCAATTAAGTCGGAATAGCGCTGCTACCGATAAGTTGCTCCTCCCTGGCTCGAGTTGTCCACTCGGGTAAGCCAGTCTAGACACTAATTTCTTTAGGTTTGAGCTTATTAAACCTGAAATATAGACATGGTTACCACTAGTAGGTTCCACTTATTTGCATAATTTGCATTTGATTTAGTGACTTGAAACAAGAATTGAGTTCGTCTAGGACAAGTATTCATCTCTTAATTGACCATTTAGATGATTTTTTATGCTACACGAAAATACAATTATTTAAAAAATCTTTATAAACCCATTTTAATGTGATAAGTGTAGTGAAAAAAAAATTACCTTTCAATTTTTATATAAAAAAGAAGAAGAGAACATCCAAAAATATTTATTCGGTAGATGTTATTACACATTTCTTTTTTTAAAAAAAAAAGAAAGATTTTGCACAACTTAATAAAAGAACAAATTTATTTAGGTTTCTTTTTTATAGTTAATAAAAAAATCAAAATATTTTGTTTTCATTATACTAATAAAATTAATGCATTTGTCAAGTCAAATTTCAATATCTAAAAGTTTTTTTTCTGTCCAACTTGGACGAACTACGCACACCTGATTCTCACCCCAATGAGATACGTAGGCAACCCTCTTTGGGTTCGGTGATCTTTATTCCAAAAAAAAATTCTTTTTTTTTTCAAAAATTCAAAAACAAAAAAATGAAAAAAACACGAAGCTTTAATCTTTATCATAAACAAGTTTTTCTTAATTTTCTTTTAATAATTCAAAAAAAAAAAGTTTTTTTTTCTCAAAACTCTAAAAATAAACTTAGTTATGGAGTTTTAGAAAAAAATATGCAAAAACCTTAGTCATGTTCGCAAGCGTGTTACGTACGCAATCCCAAACGAATTCGATCAATGCATTATGAAAGCTTTTTTTTTAGAAAAACAAAAAATAACTAATGATTAAGAATTACCTAACCCTAACAAGCATTATTATCCATGCACAGTTAAATTAAGGTGGTTGGTTTGTGGTTAAGCTGGCATCCCATCCCTACAATATAAGGCCAAAAGGGAAAAAGAAAATGACTCACAAAGACGGAAATGAGTCGGACAATGATGAGGTCCAGAACCAGATGATGTCACAAGAAACATTGTCAGCCGAAGAGGTAAGGATACTAAGACAACAAAAGACGGAGATGTACGAAGCTTGGATGAGTGGACAAGCTCCACCGTCTTCAATCTGTGACTATCTAAATACAAATATGTCACCCCCTATACAAGTATCGATAAGTGATCCAATTTATCCACCTTGATTCGGTCCATATGCTAACGCATCCAACGTAGCTGGAACTTCTACGGTGCACCCTTTGAGTACGCCTATGACAAGTAATCCACTACTTATTCCAACTGCGCCGACTAATGTCGTTCATCAACCTATAATGGGGCGAAAATCCATCAACGATCCTCCACCCAAAGTTCAATATGATCGATATTATACTTCTGAATTGACTTTTAAAATTCCAGGCTCTTACCCTCACACTCATCAATATAGTTCCCATGTTGAAGCTGAAAAAGCTGTTAAGAACGAGGAAAATGAAGAAATGGCTAGAAAAATGAAGAGTTTGAAACAGAGTGTAAGAGGTATGCAAGGATTGGAAGGTCACAAAAGTGTCTCGTTCAATGATTTGTGCATGTTTCCTCACGTTTATCTGCCCACCGGTTTTAAAACTCCAAAGTTTGAGAAATATGATGGACATGGAGATCCTGTAGCTCATTTAAAGAGATATTGTAATCAACTGAGAGGGGCTAGAAGCAAAGAAGAATTGCTCATGGCTTATTTTGGGGAAAGTTTGATGGGAATTACCTCAGAATGGTTCATAGATCAAAATACTTCTAACTGGCATACATGGGATGATTTGGCTTGATGTTTTGTTCAACAATTTCAATATAACATTGACATAGTTCCAGATCGTACTTCACTTGTCAACATGAGAAAGAAGACCACCGAAACTTTTTGTGAATATGCTATTAGGTGGAGGGAGCAAGTTGCTAGGGTTAAACCTCCAATGAAAGAGTCTGAAATGATCGATGTTTTCCTTCAAGCGCAAGAACCAGACTACTTTCATTATTTACTTTCCATTGTTGGAAAAACATTCGCCGAAGTTATTAAGATTGGTGAATTGATGAAAAATGGCATCAAGTCTGGAAAAATTGTAAGTCAAGCTGTCTTGAAAGACACAACGCAGGTGATTAGAAATGGATCAGGAAATCTTGGGGGAAAGAAAATGAAAGAGGATGTAGCAAATGTTGTGTCAGACACACAAAAAAGTCCAAGAGATCCACTTTATCAATATGCACCATCTCAATTTCATCACTATCTCCCCATGCAAGATACACAATACTCTATTGTCCCACCTCAATATGCAGTCTATGGTGCACAACCATATGCATATCCACCAAACTATCCTCAATGGAGAGCGCCAACAAATCAAAATGTTCGTCCTTCTTCTCAAAATTTTCAAGCACATTATAATCTCCGTCCAAGACAAGGATTTGAAGGAGGTCAAAGACTTGTGAACAATTTCACACCAATTGGAGAGTCTTACACAAGTGTATTTGAGAAATTGAAACATTTGAATATGATAGAGCCAATTCCTCAAAATTATGTGGATCCACATGCAAAAGGTTTCAATCCAACAATACGGTGTGCTTACCATTCTGATGCTCCAGGTCATAGTACTGAAGATTGTCGAAATTTAAGAAGAAAGGTGGAAGAGATGATTCAAACAAAGATGATTGTGGTTCAAAATGATGACCCCCCAAATGTTACTAAGAATCCTCTACCGGCGCATAATGATGTACACTTCATCGAGATGATATGTGATAACAAAGAATATGACAATTCTATCAATTTTCAGGAAAAGACAAATGAAATTGTTGGAACTTTCATGAAGGCTAGCGTGCAAAGTAGTGGCAGAGAAATCCAGTTTGGTGATTGGGATAGACTCTTCTTTTATCTCAAAAAGAGTGTATGGATAGTTTATTTTGTCATCATTTCTGCTATGCAATTTTTTTTTATTTTTTTTTAGTAAGTCAGACCTTTCTATCATTTCCCTTATGTGTTTGTTTGTTGAGTCTCGTCATAGTTTGGGTTATTATAGAGTTGCAATCGAAAATTTAGTTTGTTGTCTTGTCATCAAGTCTTTTTATTTTAATATAATCTTTATTCTGTGTCAAAGTGACCCGTTCTATTTGGCTTTCCACATATACATCTCTTTTCATTTCAATTTTTGTGACATGATATGCAAGAGGATTTGGTAAGATCTTAAGATTATATCTAGCCATGGAATGAATACACCATAGAAGTCAAAGAGAAAATACATTCGAGGAAATGAATAAAGGACTTAAACACCTTGATACGTCCTTGAGTCTCAGAAATGGTTAAAAGAATAAATTTCATTTAAATTGACGTATGCCATTTGTCAAAAAGGTGTTACTCTAATGGAGATTCTCAACTGACAAACATGCAACAAAATGATATACATATTCATCAATACCTATGTTGCAAAGAAATATTGTATGATTTTCATGTCACATCTTAAAGGGCATTGCTTGTATTTGATATTTTTAATAATTGATATGACGAAGGCATTTCATTCTTCTATCCAAACACCATGTAATCCTTTGTTACCCCTTTTGAGCCTTAATTTTATTTTCTTTCATACCCCTCTTTTGGAATCAAAATACAGTAAAAGAAAAATAAAAAAAAATTGGAGTGAAAAAAAATATATAATCCAATAACAACAAAAAATAAACTTCCTGAACTACGTTCGACCTGATTCTTGATTTGACAAGATACGTAGGCAACCTTATTTTGAGGTTCGGTTCAACCAAGTAAAATCTAGAAAGTCCAATTCACAAAAACTGGGTAAAAAGAATTAAAATAATAATAATTATTATTATTATTATTTTATTTTATTTTAATTTTACAAAAAGAGTCGATTCCAAAAGTTGTAAGTCTTAACCCTGTTACACAGTATCTTTTAGCTTTCACGACAATCCTTTCTTTGTAAAGCCACGTTACAATCCAAATAAAGACCTTCTGATCAATTTTTAACAGTGACAAGTCAAGCAAGCTTTCAGTGTTGATTATATAAGGAAAAATGTCATGTCACTCGCATAAAGAGTGAAAATGAGGGAATCTTATCAAGGAAAATCCTCGAAAGCCCTCTAGATCATTTGGGTTGAGAGAAATTAAAAGATGAGAGAGTCTTATTGGTGAAAATCCTTAGGGCACCGTAAGACGATAGTAAGTGAGAGATAACCAAAAAGAGAGAAACTTGTCTGTGAAAAACTTTCGAGGCACCACCAGTCAAGTGTTAGTCATAAATCTAGTGCAAAGGTTGGGTTATAGAAGTCTGACTTCAAAGTTGAAATTTTGACAAAGAGAAGTTTAGATTGATTGGACAGACCAGACCATTTAATCCAAATTGCATGTCATGATCATTAGAATTGACCACCACTATCAATGGAGTCCATTTATTTTTATTTATTTATTTATTCTTTTCAAAAGGTCAAATATTATTTCTTCTTATTTTGTGTCGCTCAATTCGATCTTGAGTTAGTCTTCACTAAGCAAGCATAAAATGATTTCAAAATTGCTACCATCTCTTCAATTGCACAAAACAAAGTTTGATCAGCACATCCATCATGACATGATTCAAGAACTAGTGATGTGCATAGTAACTTGCCAACAATTGACAATTTTTGTGAATTTCTATGAAACAAGGTTCAATTA
>JAJOOS010081322.1:0-33101 GCA_029582725.1 Solanum chiquidenum | reverse complement strand
CTGCCTTGGCAGCTTGCTTGGCCAAGGTTGGGGTCCTCCTCGGGGACCCTTAGGGTGGTCTCGGGGCGTCGTATTCGAACGTTTTGACCCTAAAAACATTTATTAAGACACTAGGGTCACCTCCACTGATTTTAGACTCCAAACAACACATAAAAACATGCAAGACTCACTAGAACACACTAGCTCGCAAACGACTAATTTTTGAACGTCTTGAACGTCTCTTTGACGTTTGACTTCCAACTCAACTAAACTGACCTATGAACTCATTTTCAAACATTTATACAAGTTTATCAACTACTAACACGCATGTGAAGCTCTAATTATCCTATTTCATTTTGAGGGGCGTTACAATTATCATCATCATCATCATCATCATTATTATTATTATTATTATTATTATTATTATTACTATTATTATTATTATTATTATTATAAATTATTTCTCATTTTAAAAAAAATACGTTTGAAACATTTATAGATTGTTTAAACATTTTTAAATTTAAATTGAAAATTAAATTATTTAAAAAACTAAAATTCACAAAATTTATGGTAATGACATGTGTCACTTTTTTCCTCTCCTATTATATATAGATAGATATGATATTCTCATTCTTTTTCCACCTTTTTTTCACTTTATTTCTATAATTAATGGTAATACGTGGACGAACAAAGGTTCCTTATGAATATTAATTTCGGGTTGCGTAAGGTATGGAAGAAAAATATTGATTTTTTTTAATATTTAGTTAATCAAACTATTTAGAATATTAATTTTTAAATGAACCCATTTTTCTTAAGATAATCGAAAAATTACTTTAATTTTATAAATAATCTTATGGACAAAGATGTATTTTCAGCACTATTTACCTAATATGAAAGATTCTCTCCCCTGATTTTCTCTTATTTGTTATTTCTTAGTTGTATTCTATTAAGTTAAATCAAAGATTTTTTTTTATATAAATCAGTCCTATAACTAATTAAAATATTGACATTTTTAATAAATATTAAAAATGTGGCTAAGGGGTCCTATTAAATGCTAAAATATTGACATTTTGAATTTTTTTCCTATATATATACACACACTAGTTTCACGGCACGTGCGTTGCACGTGTGTATCGTATCATATAATATACGATGTTGTAAAATAGAATTGATATTACTAAATTAAAGTTTTTTAGTAAATGGTTATAATTGAAAGAACATAGAAAAAGTGCTTTTAAATGATTAATACATATTATCATAGAGTTAGTTGTTTTTTGAGAGAAAAATGACCAGATATGAATTTACTACTCGATACCGTCAAAGTATATATAGATGGTATCAAAGAAGAAGAAGCAGTGCTGCAATGAAAAAACTACTCAGTTACTCCTTGATACCATTAGATTATATATATACTCTGATTGTACCAAGGAGGAATATGCAATGTTTCAGTGAAAGATGACTCAATGGTCACGACCCGAATATGAACGTGATGACACTTGTCTATTCCCACCAAGACAAGCCAACCTCAACCCAATGAAAATGAAAGAAAAAGCAGAAATACATTAAAATAGAACAATACAAAGGTGGAAAACTTATTCATTCTAAACAATACCCCAAAACTTGGTTGTCACGTGTCTAAACCACTAATACAAGTACTGAATTCAAAAGATTAATACAAGTCTCAGTCTTTGTTTCTCAAATAAAAAAAAGCTTAAAAAGGAAAGGAAAAGAGGGCCTGCCAGGATGACAAAAAGCTACCTCTCTCAATCCTTCACGAGCCTCGATTGCCAAGAGAAGAAGAAGAAGATCACGTGGGTCCGGACTCGGAACCTACACAAGTGTAGAAGTAAAGGGTGAGTACCAACAACACGGTACCCAACAAGCAACTTACTAAACATGCAACTATCTAGAAAGCGAATACTCCCGACTCTCTAACCAAACCTCCCCAAACTACAACCTGCACAGAAATCAGCCCAACCTAGCAATTCTATAATACACGGCTCACAAGGCTCAATATTCACAGTCTAGTAGTCATAATTCAACAATTAAATGGATCAAATAAGTCAACCTCAAATTCAAGTAGTTCAGTCACACACAACAAGTACATCAATCGAAAGTATCAAGCAAATCACACATAAGCATCAAAGGTATCGAGTCACATACTCAATCTCTCACCGGAACCATTTTCCCATCGGCACAATGTCACTAGCCAGAACCATTTCCCATCGGCTTTATATAAAATCACTAGCCCGAACCATTTTCCATTGACTTTATATCAAATCACTAGCCGAAACCATTTTCCCATTAGCTTTACATCAAATCACTAGCCAGAACCATTTCCCATCGGCATCATAACTCTCGCAGGCATAGACCTCGACATCATAAATCATCACATGTCTCATCACAATGGTCACAATCAATGCACACAAGAAATATCACACCACATAGAAGAGACAAAAAATTACACAATTCAAGTCCACACTCATGCTTTCAAGCATTTCATCAATCAAGCAACAAGGGTTACAATAAGGCAATTCACATCATCATGTCAACACATAGCCTTTTTCATTTCAACCCCTTTTTATTCATTTAGATGTAAAAAGTGGATAATTTAACCCTTCACCTTATCCACATTACTCCCAAAACACACAAGCAACAATGAGGCATACAAATTCAACTAGAATGCGAAGTTTAGAAATCCACTTCTCTTAAACCAAAGAGCAATCACTCCAAAAGTTGAGTCTTCCTCTTCCAAATCACTTCCAAAGCCAAACAATCTTTCATAATCAAGTATTTACAATCATCCATCGGAAACAACACTTCCCACATCAATTATATATAGAGAGATGAGTCAAACAACTCAAAACCCAACATCCAAATGAAGGTTTGAATTTGGAAAATAATACTTGAAGTCAATACTCAAAGATTTAGGAACTCATTAGGAAGAATCATTTCAAAAATGGGCTTAAAATCATTTTATTAACTCAAGTTTACTCCAAAGCTTAAGTTCATGAAGAAACCCCCAAATTATCAACCCAAAATCTTGATTTAAACTCATAAATTCAATAATAATAATGGGTAATCAAAGATTTAGAGTTAAAAACTATAACACCTCAGAATTTAGTAGCCTAAGAAAGGGTCCAAGTGAGTTGTAACACACCAAAAATTTAACCTTGGCACCCTCCATAAAGATGCTCACTGACGGTGAAGGGAACCACAGCTTGTGGTGGTGTCCGTGGACTCTAGGTAGTAGCTAGCCAAGGGAGGGTCACCTCCCACGAGCACCATGACAGTTTGTGGTGGGCACTACGTCTCGTGGTGGTGCCCGTGGAGGCGAGGCAGTGAGCCCTCCAAAACTGCCCAAATTGAGACCCTCCCCATGAGACACTTGACGGATTGTGAAGGCCACTAAGGGCAGTGGGAGAGGTTGTGGACATGAGTTGGGATTGAGCGGATAAGTGGTGGTAAGCTAAGCCACGGGTCAAGGGACCACGACTTCCACCACAGTTCGTGAGAGCCACCACGACTCGTGAAGCCAGGGGTTGTGGTGGTTCTCCAGTTTTTAGTTCAGAGGTTTTTGGGTCTTTTTCAGATTTAATAGTATTAATACTATGTCATTTTACCCAAGCCTAGGACACATATATAAGTGAATTTAACCCCAAAATTCACCCATTCAAGTCATTATTTCCAAACCCCAAAAAAAATCAAAGTTCTTCCTCTCCAAAATATTTCTCTCTCTAAAGCTTGAAGAAGAAGAAAGTATTCAAGCTAGGGCCAAGGTCAAGTCTCAATTCCTCCATTGAAGATAAGAATTTGTCTTTGAGGTATGATAGTTTTCATCCATGGATTCCTTCTATTCATGGAGTTCCCAAATTCCTCTATTTCAAAGTTAGAATTCCCCAAATTAAGTTAGGGTTTTCTTCAATTGTCATGGGTTCTCTTGATTATTGATTTAAATGATTGGATTATGATCTCTTATGCATGAATTGATGAAATACTATGATTTTATGATGATTTCTCCATGAACCCATGTAATCCCCATGTTTTCAAGTTATGAATCATATGAGGTGGGATTTTGATTGTAAAGAAAGAGTTTTATGAAATTAAGCATGTACTGCTATCTTTACATGAATTTATGATGAAATCCATACATAACCCATGTTTTCTAAGTGTTAATGATTGAAAGTGAGTTTTAAATTTGAAAGGTAAATTATGGACTTATGCATTTTCTTATGAAATCTATGTTAATGTTTTAAGGATGCTTTGAGAGTAATGATACGCTCAAATTACACCTCCCTAAAGAAGTATAAGCGATCTTTGTCAAAAAAAGAACCCAACTTGTAGGTTGGGGTCGATCCCACGAGAAATATGGTTTAGACTTAAAATTAACTCACTATTATAATCGTTTAGTCAACTTATTTCTGAGACAAGTAAGTAAAGGCGGGGGGAGGGAGGATTTGTGAAAAAAAATAACTGATTGTTGTTTAAATAATAAGAGAGCAAGATTCAAACTTTGTTGTTATCAATAAGAGAGAGAAACTAGGGTGTATGTGTTCCCCATAAGCTTTTAACGCGGTAATCCTAATAATAATAATCCTTTCCTAGTGTTTTATATGCAAAGTTGGTAAGTTAGGTATCCCTAAGTGATTGGTCCTCCAAATAGGGAATTTCACCCTGCACCTTAGTCCGGCTACGTGTGTATAATTTACTAACCCTTACCTTTACCTCAGATTAGCCATCACATCAATGTATGACTTAGTTTTCACACTCGCACCAATTGACATTAGACCATTAGATAATATCACACTAAATATCTGTTGATAATTCTTTTCTTATTAACTACCTCCTTGGTTCGGCAAGTAGCAACAAGGAGAGTTCTAACATTGTGCACCGTTAAAAAGACTTTTAAGCGAAAGAATTACCAATACATGCATAAACACTATTCAAGAATTACTTAGTTATTATTCATACATTGTTAATTGCTCATGGTTCCTACAACCCTAGTTGTGGATTTAGTTACTCATGCTTGAAAGAACACAATTCATATTTTTGTAAAGAGAATTCATGAACTTACGTTTAGAGTAGAAGAAACCCGTCATCTCCAATTGAATTTCAAAGCAAAAATCTTATAAACCAAAATACAGAAATCAAATTGCCAAAGTTTGCAAGTTAATTCCCAAGAAAATACCAAGAACTAAAAGTAAACAATAGTGTCTAACCCCTAAAAATGAGGTTTACATACCCTATTTATAGAAAAACATGTCCTAAACAAAAACAAAAAATAAAATAAGGAAACAAACTTTCTGGACGCGGCTTTTATCGACAACTCGACCTACGGGCCATGGTTCGACCTATGGTCTGTAGGTCCCTTCCGTTGGTCAACACTTAGACTTTTTTTGAGAGGCCTGTAACCTTCAACTCCCAGTTCATCACTGACGGATGTGCAGGATGGACCCTTGGTTGGGTCCTCTTCTGTGGCACCACACTTTGGATTTTCATCAGGTACTGGAACTTTGACTCTTAGTTCATCTTCTACGGATGTGCAGGACGGCCCGTAGGTTGACCTACGGTCCCTAGGTTGCTACATTGTTCCACACTTGGTCAGAATTCCCTGAAGCTCCTATCTACGCCCACCATCGACAAACCGTCATAGGACCTACGGTCCGTAGGTCCCTTCGTGGGTGGCCACTTTTGCAGATTTTCAGCTGTCATCTCACTTTACCACGTCCAAGACTATTTCCTACAAACATGATACAAAACACATTATTTCTAATACAAAATTGCCCTAGACACACACAAATCTTAAGTGAAATGTATTAAAAATACCGTAAACTCACGGTATATCAACACCCTCAACTTAAATATGTTGTTTGTCCTCAAGCGACACACTAACACTCTAAACGACACTTGTGTAGAAGCAGACATACAAACTCAAGTAATCACATGGCCATTTCAATCCACTCTATTTTCTTAGTGCAATTTTTTTTTCTTAGACTCATCAATCTAACTCATGCGGATCAAGATATGACAGAGATCGACCAATAGACACCACAACATATACTTTTCACAATCACCAAGGTACCAACTTTCCGACAAAGTAACTAGTGCCCTCACTTCAAACGAAATCCTTTTCACACAAAAGAGATGAATTTTGAGTTTTTTTAGGATTCATGCAACACTCACTCTCAGAAGTGATTTCAAGTACAGTTAGTGCTCAATACCATAGGTTTGCCCTTATTTTCACTGCTTAGACTCTCCAAACTAGTTTTTAGGATCACTATAGGACTTTCTTTGCTTGTAATGTAGGCTCAGGGTCAGGTGTGGTACATTTGGGTACTTTTTAGTGACTTTATGTCCTCCTTGGCATTACATTGGCTTTTTACCTCTTTTCTTAACCTATTTTTGACATCCTTTCATTTTTTTTCTTTCCCTTGACTCTTTTCAACATGGATGTGACTTTTCACTTTGTGGCTCTTATTTTTCACTTTCTTCTATTTCTTTCACTTTATTTATCATCTTTTTTCTTTCTTTTTCACAAAGTCACATCCTCTTTTATATTTTCTTTTTCTCTTTTCAACACAAAACTCTTTTCATACCTTTTTTGTTGGTTTCCTCTTTCATAGCTACCCTCAACTTATGGATTTTACATTAGTTGAGGTACACAATATCCGATGTCGGACCAGGGCCAAGATTGAGGTAAATTTTTGCATTAGCCACACTTAACTTAGGCTTTCGGCGTAAGTCAAGGTGCACATGTCCAAGGAGGGACCGGGGCCAAAACACTTATTTTTGGGAAGGTGAGTTAGGTGAATCAAAAGAAATGGTCTATTGTAGGCTCAAATATTTTGATCAAAGGGAACATTTTAGGATTAAGTGGACGAATTTGAACAAGTGCCTATGATCACTTCCCAACTTATAGCCTAGATCATCTTAGCAGGACCAATGGGGCGAGTTCTAGATTGGCACATACTGTCTGAACATTCAACTTTTCTCACACACTCTTGGCACATTGTTTCATTATCATATTATCAGATTACCCAGTTCAAGTTTTAGCTTAAGTCATGAGGTCATATCGGTTATTATCATGTCACATTGAGATCCAACACATTCAACTCATCAAGAATATAGATCTAGCACAATTCAACATTTTTGGACAAGGATCATTTTTCTACTTACTCCTACACATACAATTCTAATTATGCTGGTTCAACATAAATTAAACAGTTTCTTGGGGGAAAAGAATACAGGCAAGAAAACCCCAAGAGAGGATTATGAGTTGGGTTTACTAAGACTTCACCCTATCACTCATAATCCATTTACCCCACCCCAACAAATAAAGTGTGATCGTCCCCAATGCACAAAAAAATACAAAGTAAAGGATAGGGTGAAGCAAACCTGTGGTGCATGTGCGCGGAAGACCACTCAAGCAGCGGGTGGGTTCAGTTTCCTGGAGCCCGCTGGATCAACACTCAGAACACCATCAGTAGCACTCCCATCTACCCTCTCGGCACCCTCAATAGTGCTATCATCAACTCTCATCGCACCATCAGTAGTGCTAACGCTGCTAAATGGGTCAACACCTACCTTCAAGGCCCGCTGCTGTCTCATCTCCCCGTCAACTATGGAAGCCCTCCGAACTACCTCAAACTGCTGGCGCTCCTTCTTCCTCGCTCTCTCAGCCTCAGTGACATCAGAAGTATGACCGGAGCGGGGGTGCTTCCCAACAGTACTGGAAGAATTTGACGGTGGCATACCATCTCTGAATAGGACACTCATTACCACATCATTAACCGGTAACGTAAGTGCAGACTCTGGCTCAGTCTCTAGGGGAGCGAGAAGTACAGTGACATCAACACGAAGGCTCTCTATCTCCTTCTGGAGGGTGGTCACATCAATAGTCGGGGCCGGCCTATCTAGGACTCTCAACTCAAAGGCATCCAGGCATTGATACACGGCATGGACCTTCTGGTCCATCATGTGCTCTATCCATTGTTCAACCCTAGCCTCAGACTCCAATATAGCACGCTGCATCCATGGCCTCACATGCTGAAGTAGGGTATCTATCTGTGCCTCGAGCCTCTATACTCGAGCTAGAGGGATGGTGGTGGGACTGAAGGAATGGGTGGCTCTAGACGAGCTAGGGACCTAACTGGCGGTCAGAGACGGATGATCTTGGGCCTCTGCTGTAGTGGCTGGAGGGGAAGTGTCATCATCCTGCATGTGCTCCACATCCACTACAAGATCATCGCCCAATGATTGCACCTCAACCTGTGGCTCCCTACGAGGTGCAGCTGCATTGGCTCATCCCGAATAAGTCATATATCAAGAGTCTAGGTTTCCTGAAGCAACCGGTCACAATACCAAACTAGTACACCGGAGTCCCTGCAAAGCTGGAAGATGAGGCGGGGGAAGGCAATGTGGTGGTGGCCTTGAAGACCCTCTCATGGATCACCTCAATCAGTATACGGACAAAATCAACCTCAGCTCCTGCTACCATGGCTGCAATTATCACCTTTCGATCCCATGTGAGCATATTATCCGCCTGAGTTGGGGATATACGGTTACACACCAATAACCAGAAGCATTTAGCGGCAAAGGTTAGGGTCTCCTTCTTAATACCCAAACTCAGGGTCCATACCCACTCGACGCGTTCTCCATCAGTAGCAAGATGTCGTGCTAGCCACCTAATAAGTGACTCCCGCTGCTCGACATTCCTCTTAAATGCCCCACTTCGGATGATGCCCATGCAATAGTCTAGCTCTGTTGTATTGATGGGCAGAGTCTGACCCTGGCCGTAGATGAACTTGCGAAGGGTGATCTCAGAGATATCCACAGAAAATCCCCGAACTAGTGTAGCCTCAAGTGGAGGCTGAGCTGCAGGCTTGGACCTCTTAGATATGGACCCTCTAATAATAGTGGTATTGGAAGGGTAGAACTCCGTAACTATCTCCTCGTTATACGTGCCTGGGGCCGTGCCATCCACTCACACCTGTGTCGATGAAATAGTCTCTCAATGACTGGAGCGGTGTGGAGGCTCCCTGTGAGAACCCGACGCTCATAGATGACTAGTCAAGCCATCCTCTCATTCTCATTCACCATGCGGGCATCTCTGTATATTTGATACCAGCCCTCCACACACCATAGATTTGGTTCCTCAACAACTGGTGTAGGATCAATATTTGGGGGCACTGGAATGTCACCCGCACTATCAGACTCAGAAGATGAGGCAGTACTGCCATTAGAACTGGAGCCGAAGCCGGATGCGGACTCAGAGCCAGCTGGTGAATTGATTGGTGTGGCCCCCTCATCAGACTGGGGGGCAGTGATCACGTCAGAAATCACCCACCGGGCTTGATTCCGTGTAGTGCATGGAGTAGTGGGGGATGTCCTGGTAGGAGGTGGAACGTACTCCACATCCTCATCCTCATCAATCAGCTTGAAGGAAGGAGCCACAAAATTCGACTTTCCCTTTGCGGCATAAGTGGGAGCTTGCTTGGGGGACATAGTACATGTAGAAGCTTAGTTAGTACCAAAACAAGCCAATAACATACTCAATTTTTTTAGAACAAGAACTGAACCAAAACAAAAACTGAAAAAAGTTTTGGACAGTAGCAGAACTGTCCACCTACGGTGGGTACCAACAGTCCGTGGATGGACCTATGGTCAGTAGGTCCCCTCCGTAGGTCAGAGTTACCAAAATATTAGGTCTCTGATGTGAACCACGGATGTGCAGAA
Organism: Solanum chiquidenum; assembly: GCA_029582725.1. NCBI lineage: Eukaryota > Viridiplantae > Streptophyta > Magnoliopsida > Solanales > Solanaceae > Solanum > Solanum chiquidenum. The sequence continues at coordinate 23,387 of JAJOOS010081322.1, read as the reverse complement.
TGGTCCATCGATGGAACGATGGACCATAGTCCACCTCCGTGGTTCCACACTTGGTGACTGTTTCATGTGCAACAGAACCATGGACCCGACCTATGATCCGTGGATGGGGTCTCGTGGGTTAGGTCTGTGCCAGATTTCAGACATGCCTTATTTTGTACTCATTATTTCAACAAATCAATTAACCAACCTAGGTCTAATCATGCATTTCAACACAATATAAGGTAGTTTGTCATCCTTAGGGTTCCGATTACTCACAATTTGACTTTTTAACATACCGAACTAGGAACCCTAAGTCAAAACTTCCATTTAGACCTTTTACCCTAATTCCGTTAGTTTTAATAACTTACACACTCACATACCATCATACCAAGGGCTATTCTAGCATACAATTCAACATTTAACTCTAAAATTAGCAACCCTAACAACTCAACGTCTAGTTCTACTTCGTGACTTCATGATTTGAACAATGAACAACAAAATTCAGAGTTAGGGTGAAGTCATTTTACCTTACAAGTAAGCGAAGTGGGTGAGTCTGTGATTGCAATGAACTTCTTAGACCTTTTTTCTAGCCCTTTGACACCGAACCCGGACTGTGGAATCGTTGGGAAATGGAGATGAGGGATTTGGAAGGGAGAAGAATGATATGGGAATGTGGGGAAATGAATGGGGAATGATATGTGAGATATGGGAGTTAAAAGGAGTGATTGTGGGAGAGGAAAGGTTTAAAAATGGTTGGGAGGGAGTTTTGAATGTGGAGAATGAATTAAAAAATGAGAGGTTTTATTTTATAAGGTGTTCGAGTCGGGTCGGGGAAACCCTAGGTTTTGGACCCATGAGACCCCATCTATGGTCCGTGGGTCGACCTACGGACCGTAGGTCACTCAACACTTAGGAAAATTAGGACACATACCTGTGGTCTACAGACGCTATTCACGGTCTGTGGATGGAACCATAGACCGTCGATGGGTCCGTATGCACAACCTTTTTCTGCAGATTCAACTTTTCCTCCCTGCACACGTAGTAACCATTAGGACTTTCTTTTTACATTTTCTGGACACTTTTTAGACACAGACCCTAGTCTATATCTAGCCAACACTAATACAAAAATAAAACACCTATCTAAAGAGTTACATAAATTAAAATAAAAGAAGAAACTCCTAAATCGAAAAGAAAAACCTGTAGTTGGCTAGATTGTACATCTTGGGTTGCCTCCCAAGCAACACTTGATTTAACGTCGCAGCATGACGCATGCCCCTTGATCAATCAGACTTCATCAAGGTAATAGGCCTCAATCACTTCTTGCACACTCTTCAACTGCCCCATGTAGACTTTGATCCTTTGCCCATTCACCTTTAACCTTGTTCCCTCCTTGATCTCGAGCTCAACCGCTCCATGTGGAAACACTTGAGTGACTATGAATGGACCGGTCCACTTGGACTTGAGCTTGCCAGGAAACAAGCGCAACCTTGAGTTGAATAGAAGCACAAGATCACCCACAACAAATTCACGTTTTTCTATCTTTTGATCATGATACTTCTTCATATTCTCCTTGTACAAGGCTGAACTTTCATAAGGTTTTAGGAGAAACTCATCAAGCTCATTCATGTCATTCACTCTTTTACTCGATGTGGCGCCCCAATCCAAATTCAACTTTTGTAGCGCCCACATAACATTATGCTCTAGCTCTACCGGCAAATGGCATGACTTCCCATATACAAGTTGGTAGGGGGACATACCTATGGGAGTCTTGAATGCGATGCGATAGGCCCATAGAGCATCATCAAGCCTCCTTGACCAATCAGTTCTATTTGCATTCATAGTATTTGCAAGGATTTGCTTTATCTCCCTGTTGGACACTTCAACTTTCCCACTAGACTGCAGATGGTAAGGAGTGACTACATTGTGACGGACTCCATATTTCTCTAGCAACGCCTTGAACAACTTATTACAAAAATGGAACCTCCATCAATGATAATCGCCCTAGGTGTACCAAATTTGGAGAAGATATTCTTTTTCAGCAATGCGGTGACACTTTTACCTTCATTGTTTGAAAGTGCAAATGCTTCCACCCTTTTCAACACATAAACAACCGCAACAAGAAAATACTTCATTTCATGTGAACTCACAAATGAACCCATAAAGTCAAGGCTCCATACATCAAACAACTCAATCACCAATATCAGATTCATAAGTAGCTCTTGCCTCTTTGAAATTCCTCTTTCTCTTTGACAACGATCATAAGACTTGGCGAAATCATGAGCATCTTGGTGGATAGTAGGCCAGTAATACCCACACTGCAAGATTTTATGGGCAGTACGAATATCACTATAATGCCCACCAACAGGCGATGAATGCCATACCTCTAGTATACTCATCATCTCAACCTTGGGCACACAACGATGAATAATCCCATCAACACAAATATGAAACAAATACGGATCATCCCAAAAAAAATTCTTCACATCATACATAAACTTTTTCCTTTGGTGAAAAGACAAATCCGATGGAATCAGATCACTTGCCAAGTAGTTAGCAAAGTCTGCAAACCAAGGAATAAGGTCATGAGAAGCAGCCAATACTTGTTCGTATGGAAAAGCATCATTAATTTCATCCCCATATCCTAATTTGAGCATAGCGTCCTCCTCTAATCTTGACAAATGATCGGCAACTTGATTTTCTGTCCCCTTTCTATCTTTCACCTCAAAATCGAACTCTTGCAGCAACAATACCCATCTAATCAACCTTGGTTTTGCATCCTTCTTAGCCATCAGATACCTCAATGCAGAATGGTCAGTATGCACTATGACCTTAGTACCAAGCAAGTAATATCAAAATTACTCGAATGCAAAAACCACAACATGGTGTTCCTGTTCAGTCACCGTATAGGTCTTTTGAGCCACATTTAGAGCTTTGCTGGCATAATAAATAGGATGAAAAATCTTCTCTCACCTCTGTCCCAATACCCCACCAAGCGCCACTCCACTCGCATCACACATCACTTCAAGTGGTTGCCCCCAATCCGGTTAAATAATAATAGGTGCGGTAACTAGCTTTTCTTTCAACTCTCCAAATGCTCTCAAATAAGCATCATCAAAATCAAACTTACACTCCTTTTCGAGCAACTTGCACAAAGGGTGTGCAATTTTGGAAAAATCCTTGATAAACCTCATATAAAAACATGTATGCCCAAGAAAACTTCTAACACCTTTAATAGAGATAAGTGGTGTAAGATTTTCTATTACCTCGACTTTTGATCTATCAACCTCAATACCCTTCTCAGAAATCCGATGACCTAGAACGATCCCCTCTTTCACCATGAAGTGGCACTTTTCCCAATTGAGCACAAGATTGCACTCTTCACACTGTTTCAAAACCTCGGCCAAATGCATCAGACAATCATCAAACGAGTCACCTACCACAAAGAAATCATCCATAAATACCTCAATAGTGTCCACCATATCTGAAAATACCGACATCATGCAACATTGGAAGGTCGCTGGAGTATTACACAACCCAAATGGCATCCATTTGAAGGCAAAAGTCCCATAAGGGCAAGTGAAGGTGGTCTTATCTTGGTCTTCCGGAGCTATGGAGATCTGATTGTAGCCCAAATAACCATCAAGAAAGCAATACCAACCCTTACCAGCAAGGCGGTCTAACATCTAATCCATGAACGACATATGGAAGTGATCTTTTTCTGTCCAAGCATTCAATTTTCGTTAGTCCATGCATACTCTCCATCCAGTAACTGGCTGCATCAGAAAAATCTCATTTTTCACATTAGGAACCATGGTAATCCCACCTTTCTTAGGAACACACTGAACAAGACAAACCCAACTACTATCTACAATGGGATATATGACTCCAGTATCCAACCACTTGATGATTTCCTTTTTCACTACCTCTTGCATAGGCGGATTTAGTCTCCTTTGGTGCTCGATACTAGGCTTGTGATTCGGCATGATTTGGATTTTATGAGAACAAATGCTAGGAGAAATCCTAATAATGTCCGCAATAGTCCATCCAATCGCCCTCTTGAACCTCTTAAACACAGAAATCAATGCCTCAACTTGCTCCTCACTCAAATCGACCGCAATGATGACCGGTAAAGTACCATCTCTCCCCAAGAATACATACCTCAAATGTGATGGTAGAACCTTAAGCTCCAATTTTGGAGCCTCTTCAACATACGGTTTTGCGGCTGGAAAGTCGCGATTCTTCATATCTAAGTCCAATTTCTTCAGTTTGGAACGAAATTTGAACTTATCAAGTGCGGCAACTAACTCATCATAGTCTTCAATACCATCACCCTCAAAATTTATCATTACCACTGCAAGTGCATCAACACCCAAACTCTTTTCAATAGACACATCAGAACCTAGCTCCACAATGTGATTCACCACTGACACTGATTTGAGATCGCTTTCCTGCTTTATGGACCTACATATATTAAAAGTTACCTCTTTACTATTCAATTAGAACTTCATCTGCCCTCTCTCCATATCGACCAAGGCATGCCCAGTAGTAAGGAATGGTCTCCCTAGGATGATGGGAACCTCAAAATCAACCTCATAATCAAGTATCACAAAATTCACCGGAAAAATAAATGACTCCACTTTCACAAGTACATCTTGGAGAAAAACAATGGGCTTCTTCACAATTCTATCGGCCATCAGTAATCGCATCGCAATCGGTTTTGGAGCCCCTAAACCCAACTTCTTGTAAATAGACAATGGCATTAGATTAATACTAGCACCCAAATCACACAACACTTTCACAAATGTAACAACCCGATAGTACAAGGAATAGTAAAAGCACCAGGATCCTCTTTCTTCTGCACAAGTGACCTAGTAGCAATAGCACTACAATGTTGCAACCTATCATCATCTTTAAAACTGACGGCCCTCTTCTTAGTCACCAAATCATTCATAAATTTTGCATACCCAAACATTTGCTCCAAAGCTTATATCAACATAATATTGATGGAAAGCTGTCTCAACATAGTAATAAACCTGTGGTATTTTCCTCCTTCATTCTTCTTTACCAACCTTTGTGGGAATGGAGGTCGAGGTCTAGGCATGGAAATAACTTTTTGGATTATATCTGCTTCCTTCTCTGTAGCATTTTTGGGCTCTCCAATAATCAGAATCTCATCATCATCTCTTTCAACCACAATTTCAACCTCAGACGACATATGTGGATCGATAGTCTTCTTATCCCCTCAAGTAGTGACTGCCATACAATGCCCATCATTCTTTAAATTCTGGATGGTGTTTCTAGGAAGTGTGCCAGGCGGAAGTGGGTTTACTTTAGTAGACAACTGATTCATCTGCTACTCTAGTTGCTTGATTGACACTGCAAGGGTATCAACTTTTTGACCAATTCCAGACAAGTCATTTCACATCTCTTTCACATTCTCATCAGTTGTGTCCAACCTCTTCATCATCTTCTGCATCATATCCTCAATCCGTGACATACTAACCCCAACTTTTCTATTTTTAGATTCCCGATTTGCTGGTGGAACATAAGGCCCAACTCTCTCATTTCTGTTGTCATAGTTGTTCCGATTGTAGTTGTTGCGATTGTAGTTCCCATCTTGGACATACTAACCCTCTCGATTGTAGTTACCATAGTTCCGACCTTGGTTTCCTTGACCTTGGCGCCAATTATCCAAATTGGAACCTTGGGCATTGGCTCGGAAACCCCCCGTCTAATCATTTACCAAATAAGCATCCTCTTCATAGTAGTATTCTTCAACTGGTGGTAGTGGAGTTATAGTCAAGTAGTTTACCGCATTCATCTTTTCTGCACCTCCGCTCACATGCTTCAACACCAACCTAAGTTATGTCCTCATCTGAGCCATCTCTTCACGAATGTCATCGGCAGATTGACTAGGTGCAGCTTGAACTGCAAAGGTGTTTTTTCCAGTGTCTGACTTTCTAGTGCTCCATGCTTTATTATTTTGGAAAATCTTCTCCAGTTTCTCAGCGATCTCCTCAAAAGTGCACTCACCATATGATCCCCTAACAATAGTATCCAGTACAACCTTGTTATTGTCATCCTGACCTCTGTAGAAGTACTCATTCAGTGACTCATCATCAATGTGGTGATTCAGAACACTTCTTATGAATGTTGTCAACCTATTCCATGAACTGCTCACATACTCTTCAGGTAGTGCTACAAAGTTGTTCAGTTTGTCCTTGTTATTCAGCTTCTTGGACAACGGAAAATACTTTGCCATGAATACCTTATGCAATTGGTCCCATGTGTGAATCGAGTTGTACGGAAGCTCAAAAAACCACACAGAAGCATCTCCATACAATGATAGAGGGAAGAATATCAACACTATGACGTTCATATCCAACTCCGGTCGCCCTACATAACTATTGCAGACACTCATCAACTTGGCCATGTGCCCATGTGGATCTTCCGAAGCCATACCAGAAACCAACCCCCTAGCTGTAAGCATCTGCATCAGACTGCTAGTCACCATGAATGTGTGCCCTGGAGGTAGAAGTGGGAGAAAAATAGGTCCTTTTGATTCAACGGTGTTGAAGTCGGCCCTATAGTTATCACGCAACATTGGTTCTGATGGATTCTGCACCCTCAGTGCATCTCCGAGTAGATTACCATCACGATCCTGAGCATTCTCATCATTCACTTGTTCTACATGTTCATCTATGACTGATTTATTTGGGACCCCTTGATTATTCATCTTTCTCAAAGTTTTGCTCAACTCTGGATCGTATGGGGTCAATGGTTCACCTTGAATTTGTGTACTAGGCATACACTAGAGTGGAAACCTAAAGAAAACAAAAACAAAAGAAAACATAAAATTAGGAAATAATTGACTAAAGTTCAATAATATAGTTAAACTTAATCTAAAAGCCTTATTCCCCGGCAGAGGAGCCAAAATTTGATACGCTCAAATTACACCTCCCTAAAGAAGTATTAGCAATCATTGTCAAATAAAGAACCCAACTTGTAGGTTGGGGTCGATCCCACGAGGACTATATTTAGACTTATACCTAACTAGCTATTTTATTCGTTTAGTCAACTTATTTCTGAGACAAGTAAGTAAGGGGGGGGGGGAATTTGCGAAACAAATAACTGATTGTTGTTTAAGTAATAAGAGAGCAAGATTCAAACATTGTTGTTATCAATAAGAGAGAAAAACTAGGGTGTATGTGTTCCCCATAAGCTTTTAACGTGGTAATCCTAATAATAGTAATCCTTTCCTAGTGTTTTACATGCAAAGTTGGTAAGTTAGGTATCCCTAAGTGATTGGTCCTCCAAATAAGGAATTTTATCCCGCACCTTGGTTCGGCTACGTGTGTATAATTTACTAACCCTTACCTTTACCTCAGATTATACATCACATCAATGTATGGCTTAGTTTTCACCCTCGCACCAATTGACATTAGACCATTAGATAGTATCACACTAAATCTATGTTGATAATTCTTTTCTTATTAACTACCTCCATGGTCTGGCAAGTAGCAACAAGGTGAGTTCTAACGTTGCGCACCGTTAAAAAGACTTCTAAGCGAAAGAATTACCAATACATGCATAAACACTATTCAAGCATTACTTTGTTATTATTCATACGTTGTTAATTGCTCATGGTTCCCACAATCCTAGTTGTGGATTTAGTTACTCATGCTTGAAAGAATACAATTCATATTTTTGTAAAGAGAATTCATGAACTTACATTTAGAGTAGAAGAAACCCGTAATCTCCAATTGAATTTCAAAGCAAAAATCTTATAAACCGAAATTCGGAAATCAAATTGCCAAAGTTTGCAAGTTAATTCCCAAAAAAATACCAAGAACTAAAAGTAAACAATAGTGTCTAACCCCCAAAAATGAGGTTTATATACCCTATTTATAGAAAGACATGTCCTAAACAAAAAGGAAACAAAATAAGGAAATAAACTTTCTGGACACAACTTTGATCGATGACTCGACCTATGGACTGTGGGTCGACCTACTGTCCGTAGGTCCCCTCCATTGGTCAACACTTAGACTTTTTCTGCAAGGCCTGGAACCTTCAACTCCCAGTTCATCACTGACAGACGTGCTGGTACGGTCTGTGGGTCCTCTTTCGTGGCTCCACACTTAGGATTTTCATCAGGTACTGGAACTTCGACTCCCAGTTCATCTTCTACTGACGTTCAGGACGGACCGTAAGTTGAACTACAGTCCGTAGGTTGCTACATTGTTCCACACTTGTTCAGACTTCCCTACAGCTCCTATCTACGCCTACCATCTACGGACCGACTTAGGACCTACGGACCGTAGGTCCCTCTGTGGGTGGCCACTTCTGCAAATTTTTAGTTGTCATCTCACTTTACCACGTCCAAGCCTATTTCTTGCAAACATGATACAAAACACATTATTTCTAATACAAAATGGCCCTAGACACACACAAATCTTAAGTGAAATGTATTAAAAATACCGTAAACTCACGGTATATCAAGTAACATATCAATGATTATGATCATGATGTGTTATTGAAATAATTTTATCATATAAACATAAGAGTAAGATGTGAAAGGTTTTCTCATATAATAAGGATTCTAAGGTTGAAAGGCTTTCTCACCTAATTGAATAAAAAATTAAGAGCTATCCTAATGAACTTAACTTGGATTGGTTATTTAATGTTACCTTTCCATCTTAGCTTGGATTGTCAAGATGAAGTTCGCTTCTATGGATAATAAGAACATGAATAATTGACTATTCCGTTGGATTTATGCTTAGCACCGAGAGGATATTGATATGGAAGCTCTCCCATAAGTAGAGACCGGGAATCTAGAAGCAATCTCCTTATCCCTTACCTATGTGACCCCATAGGATGATTCTCTAGTTAGAAATTAGCTAGTGGATCCACTTAAGCTAGAGTTTCATGGTTATACCTTGGAAAGTAGGACAACCCTTTTTGGTGTGGGAGACACCGGGGGATCATGTTATAGCTCACATGGTCTGTGTGTTGGTTAAGTCTAATTCCCCACATTAATAATGAACTAAGGTTACTTCAAGAAGTATCTCATATGTGTTCAAAGGCTTTAAAGATGATTAGCTTGCATTGACCATGGTTTTATGACTTATGTTTTCTAACTCTCTTATATTATGTTTTAGCTTGGTCAATTGCATGTCATGAAATGAAATGTCCCTTTTAGCATGATTTAAATGCTTAATTCATAGCTATCATACTTGGTACATTGTTTTGTACTAACACATACTCTTGCCTACATTTCCCCAAATGTAAGGTCCGACAGTTAGGTTTCTCAATTTCGTGGCTAGTGGTTGATTTCGAGATTCTAGAGTTTTGGTGAGTCCTCATTATTCATGGAAGGACTTTCATAGTTTTAGTTCCTTTTTTAGTATTTCACTATTAGACATGATGTATGGGCTAGGCCCAATTTCATTCTATTGTACTAGATGGCTATATTGAGACAAGTGTTTTAGACTTCCACTTTTCTTTTATAAAACTATTGGACTTGGACTATTGTTTTACTCTTATTATTCTATTTCTTATGTTATGAAAGCTAAGTGGCTTGTATGGGATCCTTCGGGGTTCTATACGCCATGTTACGTCTAGGTATCCGTGGGTCGTGACAAACTTGGTATTAGAGCACAAGGTTTAGAATCGTCCTAGGATGTCTCATAAGACACATCTAGTAGAGTCTTGTTCATAAGTGTGAGGCGCACCACATTTATTAATGATAGGCTACAAGATAATTAGGAAACTTCAGTTCTTTCATTACTCTAAAGTTGCGCGATAGAGTTTTACGCTATAAAGTCTCTCTCCTAATCCTTATTCGATGCTCTAAGGATATGGCTAACCGAAGAGCTTATGATAGAAGAAATGTGAGGGAGAATGTGGAACAAGAAGCTCCTCCCTAAGCTCCTCAAGTTCCGGTCGATCCTTTGGCCGAGCAAGTGACTAATATGGAGTTTAGGGTTATTTTTCAAGTGTTGGCTCAAGCTGTGACGTCCCAAGACAATAGGGAGGTTGAGATCCCGTGAACCCAAATGTGGGCATGGAGACATCTAGAGTGGGGTACTTTACTAGGATGAATCCTCTAGAGTTTCATGGTTCTAAGGTTGAGGAAGATCCTCAAGAGTTCATTGATGAGGTCTATAAGGTTTTGATAATCATGGGAGTGATGCCAGTGGAAAAGGCAGAGTTGGCCGTTTATCAACTAAAAGGTGTGGCTCAAATTTGGTTCAACCAATGGAAGGAAGGGAGACCGGAAGATGCGCGTCCTCTTGATTGGGAGAAGTTTAAGGCCGCTTTTCTTGATAGGTTCTTTCCCATTGAGATGAGAGAAGCCAAGGTGCTTGAGTTCATTAACCTTCGACAAGGGAGTATGAGTGTGAGGGAATATGCTCTAAAGTTCACACAATTGTCTAAGTATGCTCCAACAATTGTTACCGATTCAAGGGCAAGGATGAGTAACTTTGTTTTGGGTGTGTCTAAAATGGTGGTTAAAGAGAGTTGTACCCCCATGCTCATTAATGACATGGATATATCTCGTCTCATGGTTCATGCAAAATAGATTGAAGAGGAGAAACTTAAGGAAAATCCTAGAGAGGTTAAAATGCCTAAGATCAGAGATGGTAATTTCTTTCCTACAAGGTCCGATGGACATGGTCGTTCTAGATTTTGATAAAGGTTTTTCGATCAAGGTTCCTCCAATGCTCCTCCAAAGTTCAACAAAGATAAGGTGTCTAACCCTAAGCCTAAAAAAGGTAATGGTAGTAGATCTTTATTGCCCATGTCTACTTGTACTAGGTGTGGAAGGAAGAACGAGGGTAAGTACCTAGCCGACGCAGATGGTTGCTTTGGTTGTGGTAAGTGTCATCATAAAATGAGGGATTGCCCGATACTTACGGCTAAAGGAAGAGAGGGTAAGTGAGCTCCTCCTAGTGGTTCAGGTCCCAATGCTCCTAAGCAAAACCGATTCTATGCACTTCAGACTCATGGTGAACAAGAGGGTTCTCCCGATGTGGTTACCGGTATGTTAAAAGTTTTCCAACTTGATGTTTATGCTTTACTTGATCCCGGTGCGACCTTGTCTTTTGTGACGCCATATGTGGTTATAAGGTTTGATGTTCTTCCTGATGTGTTGTTAGAACCTTTTTCTATCTCTAGTCCTGTTGGTGATTCTATTGCGGCTAAGAGGGTCTATAGAAAGTGTCCCGTTTCCTTGTCCCATAGAGTTACTCTTGTTGACTTGGTAGAGCTTGATATGCTAGATTTTGATGTTATTCTTGGTATGGATTGGTTGCACTCATGTTATGCTTCTATTGATTGTAGAAACCGTGTAGTCAAGTTTCAGTTCCCAAATGAGCCTATCCTAGACTGGAAGGGGGGAAATTCTATGCCTAAGGGTCAGTTTGTCTCTTGTCTTAAAGCTAGAAAGATGATTTCTTAGGGTTGCATTTACCATTTAGTTAGGGTGAGGGATGTAGATTCCGAAACCCCTACTCTTGAGTCGATCCCGGTTGTTAACGATTTTCCAAAAGTGTTCCCATATGATTTACCCGGCATTCCTCCCGAAAGGGAAATAGACTTCGGTATTGACTTTCTCCTAGATACATAACCTATTTCTATTCCTCCTTACCGTATGGCTCCGGTAGAACATAAGGAGTTGAAATAACAATTAAAGGACTTGTTAGATAAGGGTTTCATCCGACCGAGTATCTCTACATGGGGTACTCCAATTTTGTTTGTTAGAAAGAAAGATGGTTCTCTTCGTATGTATATTGACTATCATCAGTTGAATAAGGTGACCATAAAGAATAAGTATACTCTCCCAAGTATAGATGACTTGTTTGACCAACTTCAATGAGTGAGTTACTTTTCTAAGACTTAGCTCCGCTCGGGTTATCACCAATTAAGGGTGAGAGAAGATGACATTTCGAAGATGGATTTTCAAACTCGGTATGGTCATTATGAGTTTTTGGTAACGTCATTTGGGTCGACTAATGCTCCGGTGGAGTTTATAGATTTGATGAATAGGGTGTTTAGACAATACCTTGGTAAGTTCATGATTGTGTTCATTGATGATATTTTGATCTATTCGAGAAGTAAGAATGAACATATTGATCATTTGAGGATTGTGTTGCAAATTCTCAAGGACCAACAACTCCTTGCAAAGTTTAGCAAATGTGAATTTTGGTTAAGGTCCGTATCTTTCCTTGGTAATATTGTTTCAAGTAACGGTATTGAGGTAGATCCTAAGAAGATGGATGCGGTCAAGAGTTGGTCTAGACCTATAACTCCTTCGGATATTAGAAGTTTCTTGGGTTTATCCGGTTACTATAGAAGTTTTTTTGAGGGATTCTTTTAAATTGTCTCTCCTTTGATGGCTTTGACTCAAAAGAAGGCTAAGTTCATCTGGTTCGAATTATGTGAAAAGAGCTTCCAAGAGTTGAAGGATAGACTCACTTCTGCTCCGGTGTTGACTTTACCGGAAAAGACAAATGGCTTTGTGGTTTATTGTGATGGCTCAAGAATTGGGTTAGGATGTGTGCTTATGAAAAATGGGAAAGTTATTGCCTATGCCTCAAGGCAACTTAAGATTCATGAGAAGAATTATCCTACCCATGACATTGAACTAGCGACAGTTGTTTTACCTGAAAGATTTGGAGGGCATTATTTGTACGGAGTTCATGTAGATGTGTTTACCGACCACATGAGTTTGCAATATGTGTCTAATCATAAAGATCTAAATCTTTGCCAAAGAAGGTTGTTTGAGTTATTTAAAGATTATGATATGAGTGCCCTCTATCATCCTAGAAAGGTGAATGTAGTGGTGGATGCCCTTAGTCAGTTATCTATGGATAGTGTGGCTCATATTGAAGAAGAAAAGAAAGAGTTGGTTCGAGATGTTCATAGATTGGCCCGATTAGGTGTTCAACTAGTGGAATCCACCAAGGGTGGTGTTATGGTTCACAATGGTTCCTAATCGTCTTTTGTGGTGAATGTGAAGCCAAGCAAGGTCTTGATCCAATTTTGGTATAATTGAAAGAACCAGCGCTTAAGAAATCCATTGAGGCGTTCTCCCAAGGGGGAGATGGTGTGCTTACATATCAAGGTCGTTTATGTGTTGACTTGAGGGAACAAATCTTGTCAGAAGCTCATAGTTCACGGTATTCCATTCACCCAGGAGCCACCAAGATGTACCGTGATTTGCGAAAGGTCTATTGGTGGAATGGGATGAAGAAGGATATTGTGGGATTTCTTGCTAAGTGTCCAAATTGCCAACAAGTGAAAGTTGAGCATCAACAACCGGGAGGTTTGTCCCAAGATATTAGCATTCCCACTTGGAAGTGGGAAGATTTGAACAAGGACTTTATAGTTAGTTTGCCTCGCACCCGGCGACAACATGATTCGATTTGGGTGATAGTAATCGGATGATGAAATCAGCTCATTTCCTTCCCGTCAAGGTTTTCTATTCGGTGGAGGACTATGCCAGGATGTACTTAAGAGAAATGGTAAAGTTGCATGGAATGCCTTTGTCCATTATTTCCGATCGTGGTACCCAATTCTCTTTTCTATTTTGGAAGTCATTCCAAAAGGGTCTTGGTTCTCGTGTTAAGCTCAGTACGACCTTTCATCTCTAAACCGATGGGAAAACGGAGTGCACTATCCAAACTTTGGAAGATATGCTGAGAGTTTGTGTGATTGACTTTAAAGGTAACTAGGATGATCCATTGATTGAGTTTGCTTATAACAATAACTATCATTCAAGTATTGATATGGCTCCATTTGAGGACTTTTATGATAGGAGATGTAGATCTCCTATAGGATGATTTGAGGTGGGTGAGGTTTCCCTAATAGGTCCCGAGTTGGTACATGAGGCCATCAAGAAAGTTTGACTTATAAGAGAAAGGTTTAAAATGACTCAAAGTCAGCAAAAGTCATATGCCGATGTGAGAAGAAGGGATCTTGAGTTTGATACTCATGATTGGGTTTACTTGAAAATCTCACCCATAAAGGATGTAGTGAGGTTTGGTAAGAAAGGAAATGCTTGTCAATAATATGTAGGCCCATATCAAATTATGAGAGGTGTTGGTAAGGTTGCCTATGAGATAGAATTGCCAAATGAGTTTGCATCGGTGCATCCAACTTTCCATGTCTCTATGCTTAAAAAGTGTGTTGGAGATCCGACATCCATAGTTCCCTTAGAAGGGTTGGGAGTTGATGAAAGTCTTTCTTATGAGAAAGTCCCGGTTGAGATTTTAGACCGGCAAATTAAGAAGTTGAGAAACAAAAAAGTTGCTTCTGTGAAAGTATTGTGGAGGAATCATTTAGTTGAGGGTGAGTCTGAGGCCAATATGATGTCCCGATATCCTCATCTCTTTCTTTCTACTCCTACTCTAGCTTGAGGTGATGAGTTCCTCATGGTTTGTTCTTTGTTTTGGAGTCATGTGTTTTATGTGTTTCCATGATTTACTTATGTTATGCATGTTCATGAAAAATTATGTTTTGAAAGAAAATGAGTTTACATGATTGATTTTCCTCATGTTGTTGTGCATTGAGTATGAGTTGCCTATAGACTTCATGAGATGAATTGATGAACATTCTTTAGCTTGAAATCGATATTTCATCCTTGGATATATGCTTTTGAATGTTGATTGCATATAGGCTCCATGAGATTGTGTTGAGCATGATTTTAGCTTGGAGATGGTAGTTCCTCCTTGAATATGAGAAATCTTGAAATTTCATGCATATTCGTTTGCTAGGTCTAGTTCCTACTTTCTTATGATGCATTGAGTATGTTTATCTTGGAGTTGATGTTTTCTCCTTAGATTTGTGCATTTTGATGAGATTGCATGCATGATGGGCTGCTAGTATTGAGTCTTTTCTTTCAAAAGGTGTCTAGAATTCCATTCGAGGACGAATGTTCCAAGGGGGAGATAATGTAACACCTCGAAATTTAGTAGCCTAAGCAAGGGTTCACGTGAGTGGTAACACACCAAAAATTTAACCTTGGCATCCTTCACAAAGATGCTCACTAACCGTGAAGGGCACCACGACTCGTGGTGGTGGTGCCCGTGGACCCTAGGAAGTAGCTAGACAAGGGAGGCTTACCTCCCACGAGCCCCATGATGGTTCGTGGTGGTGCCTGTGGAGGTGAGACAGTGAGCCCTCCAAAACTGCCCAAATTGAGACCCTCCCCACGAGCCACTTGACAACTATTGAAGGCCACTACGGGCCATGGGAGAGGTCGTGGACATGAGTTGGACTTGAGGGGATAAGTTGTGACAAGACAAGCCACCGGTCAAGAGACCACGGCTGCCACCATGGTTCGTGAGAGCCACTACGACTCCTGAAGCCAGGCGTGGTGGTGGTTCTGCAGTTTTTAGTTTAGGGTTTGTCGGGTCTTTTCCAGATTTAATAGTATTAATACTATGTCATTTTATCTAAGCCTAGGACACCTATATAAGTGATTTTAACCCCAAAACTCATCCATTCAAGTCATTATTTCCAAAACCCAAAAGAAAATCCAAGTTCTTCCTCTCCAAAATATTTCTCTCTCTAGAACTTGAAGAAGAAGAAAGGATTCAAGCTAGGGTCAAGGTAAAGTCTAAATTCCTACATTGAACATAAGAATTTGGCTTTGAAGTGTGATTGTTTTCATCCATGGATTCCTTCCATTCATGGAGTTCTCAAATTCCTCTATTTCAAAGTTAGAATTCCCCAAATTAAGTTAGGGTTTTCTTTAATTGTCATGAGTTCTCTTGATTATTGATTTAAATGATTGGATTATGATCTCTTATGCATGAATTCATGAAATACTATGATTATTTCCCCATGAACCCATGTAATCCTCATGTTTTCAAGTTATGAATCATATGATGTTGGATTTTGATTGTAAAGGAAGAGTTTTATGAAATTAAGCATGTATTGCTAGGTTTACATGAATTTATGATGAAATCCATATATAACCCATGTTTTCTAAGTGTTGATGATTGAAAGTGGGTTTTGAACCTTGAAAGGTAAATTATAGACTTATGCATTTTCTTATGAAATCTATGCAAATGTTTTAAGGATGCTTTGAGAGTAAAGTATCTATGATGATGATCATGATGTGTTATTGAATGGATTTTCTCATATACACATAAGAGTAAGATGTGAAAGGTTATATCACATAATAAGGATTCTAAGGTTGAAAGGCTTTCTCATCTAATTGGATCAAAGATTAAGAGCTATCCTAAAGAACTTAGCTTGTATTGGTTATTGAATGATATCTTTCCATGAATGATGACTTAGCTTGGATTGACATGATGATGTGCATTTCCATGTATAATATGATCAAGAAGAATTGACTATTCCATGGGATTTATGCTTAGAATCTAGAGGATATTGAGATGGAAGCTCCCCCGTAAGTAGAGGCCGGGTTTGTATAAGCAATCTCCTTTTTCCTTACCTATGTGTCCCCATAGGATGATTGTCGAGATAGACATTAGCTGGTGGATCCACTTAAGCTAGAAGTTCATGGTTCTACTTTTGCAAGTAGGACAACCCTTTTCGGTGTGGGAGACACCGGGGAATCATATTATAGCTCACATGGTCTCTGTGTTGGTTACGGCTAATTCCCCACATTAATAATGAACTAAGGTTACTTCAAGAAGTATCTCATATGTGTTCAAAAGCTTTAAAGATGATTAGCTTGCATTGACCATGGTTTTATGACTTATGTTTTCTAACTCTCTTATATGATGTTTTAGCTTGGTCAATTGCATGTCATGAAATGAAATGTCCCTTTTAGCATGATTTAAATGTTTTATGCATAGCTATTATATTTGGTACATTGTTTTGTACTAACGCATACTCTTGCCTACAATGTAGGGTCCGATAGTCAGGTTTCTCAATTTCGTGGCTAGTGGTTGATCTTGAGATTCCCGAGCTTTGGTGAGTCTTCATGCTTTGAGGACATACTTTCATTGTTTTAGTTCCTTTTCTTGTATTTCACTTTTGGACATGATGTATGGGCTAGGCCCAATTTCATTCTATTGTACTAGATGGCTATATTGAGACAAGTGTTTTAGACTTCCGCTTTTCTTTTATGAAACTATTGGACATGGACTATTGTTTTACTCTTATTTTTCTATTTCTTATATTATTAAAGCTAAGTGTCTTGTATGGGATCCTTCGGAGTTCTATACGCCATGTTACATCTAGGGGGTACTCCTGGGTCGTGACAAAAATGTTACCCAAAATATTTCCCTAAAAAATCTGGCCAAATCGCCTTCCTAAAGCTCCCAAAACTCAAAAATGGTGAAATGGGGTTGAAACCCTGATTTTTGGTAAACATTATGCCTAGGTCTCAATTGCTCATCATGATTGCAACCCAAGGTCACGCGATCACGATGAGTAACACAATCAACTCATTAAAGTTGACCATCACGATCGCAACAAGTAAAGCTGTCAAAATAGGCTTGGCCCGTTAAGTCGACCCAGCCCAACCCTTGAATTAAGTGGGGTTGGGCCTAATATTTTTGTCCCATTTAGGAATAAGGCTTTTTAGCCAAGCCTCATTTGGCCCACTAGCATCGTTGGCCCAACCCACGAGCCTTAGAGGCCAGCCCGTGGGCTATGAAAATTAAAAATATTTATTATATATATTTTAGTAGTGTTTTATTTGTAAAGATTTGTTAATAAATATTTAAAAAATATGGAATGAAGTCTAACTCCTTTGCAAATCTTTTAAATTTTAGGGCCATTAGCCCACTAAAATCAAGTCTACTTTTGTTTTTATGCCTAATTTCTTTTTTCCCTTTGTTGTCTTATTTATGAAAAAAGTGATCATGTAATTTTTTTGCTCGGATGAATCTAACGATATTGTATCTTGGCTATGATGTTGGCTTTTATTTATTTTTGTAAGTATTCATTGAAGTGTGTAATTCATAAATGAATTTGTGTATGTATTAGTGTCGTGTTCATCAGACATCAACGTTCGATACTCTTTCTAAGACACCAATGTTGATCAGTTTTTGGTTGAAGGGCTGACCCTTTCTAACCCGTGGCCCTCTAGTTTGGGTTGCTATTTTGTAGGCCCTTTAATTAAAACCGACAACTCTCATAGATCAGGTTTCACATTTCGGGGCGGATGGAGTTGACAAAATTCCATTCTGACACTTGAAACTCTAAAAGACCCCAAAATCACTCTTTTTAACAACTTAGCCTTTAAAACTCACAAACTTACCAAAATCTCAACTTTTAGCTCGAAGTTCAAAACCAACTTTTCAAACTCAATCATAAAAGTCTCGGGATCGATATCGAGAGGGGAAAAATGGTCAATTCATAAAACTTTCCAAAAATGACAGACCGGGTCATTACTTTATTTACTGCTTGTTACCATCAGAGTATATATTGTCACGACCCAAGCCTACACCCTGGATGTGGCCGGTACTCGAGAACCATTGCTAGTCCCCAAGCAAACCCTCATCCTAGCTGACTACAAGCCGAAAACTAACTCAAGCAATAATAGGCTTAAAAGTGAATTAAATATGTTAAACTCAAATACTCAACTCATAAAGTCCGAACAATACTCCATAGAAATACTTATAGTTTGTAAAACAACTCAAACAATGTAAATAATGAAAGACTCCTCAAATTTATCTATCTATGAAGCCTCCAATATTACAGAAGGATATCGGGACAAGACCCATGATATCTCAAAATTACTAAATGTAAGGTAAAGGTAAAGTCCTCCAAAATATAAGAAGGCTCACCAAAGCTAACTTGAATGTCAAATGATCTAAACAAAGCACCAGTTGATTATCCTGAACACCTATATCTGCATCATTATAAGATGCAGGTCAAATGATGTGAGTAGATTGACTGTATGAGCATGTAAGGGGAAAATAAAACATAGTTAACTGAACTGATAACTCACCTCAAGTCAACTACAATATGAAAGCAATAACAAAATATAAAATGTTTAAAGCTTCATAGTAAACAATTACTAACTCAAGGATGTATGTAAAAATACAATAAACTCAAAACAGTAGATATCAACTCAAAATGTATTTTAAAAAATACAATAACATACTCTTTACTCTTATTTGGGAGATTCTCTAACCGACAACCATCATTATGAGCCATGTGATGATATAGCGTCTCACCCACGCTTCCAGAACTGTCCTATACCTTGTCGGGGTATCGAACACCTCAACTAAGTGAAACTACTAAGCTATACCCGAAGACACTAAGGATTTATCTAAAAAGAATGATCATTTACCCATGTTCGCTACATGGTTTATGAGAAATGTGAGTTGTCTGAACTCAACCCCATATCGGTGCTCGATACTACTCCAAATGATATAAACTCAT
Source organism: Solanum chiquidenum (assembly GCA_029582725.1). NCBI lineage: Eukaryota > Viridiplantae > Streptophyta > Magnoliopsida > Solanales > Solanaceae > Solanum > Solanum chiquidenum. The sequence goes on along the minus strand of JAJOOS010081322.1, from coordinate 4,034 downwards.
GATTAAATGTATTAAAACGCTTTCTCTGGTTTGAGATAATTGCTCAAACTATCCTCTTAAAAGAGGTAACTGCTCTGAAATATCTTTGAACCTATAAACTCTTTTTAGAAATCGAAGTTTTTCTTTTCTCAATGCAAAAATGATACATTTTGGAATTCTTAGTTCCCTTAAACTTTACTAAAAAATGTCTCTTTAAACTTTCCTAAAAAAACTCAGTTTAAAACACAAATTTTGGTTTTAAAGGATTCTCAAAATTTATAACTCAACAAAAAGTTCATGTTGAAATATAGACATGAACAAAGCAAATCAAGGATCTCAATGACAATATAGGAACTCAATACTCAAAACTCAAGAAATCATAACTCAACGATACTACTCATTTCAAGAATACTCAATTCACAGGGTTCATGATGGAATATAGATATGAACGAATCGACTCAACTCAAAGAACTCAATGCAATACTTAGATCCCTCATACCTTTTTTTAATCATGAATACAACCCAACTCATTCTTATATTCATTTTCTCAAGACTTAGTTCAAATCTATAGTTAATTACAAAAGACTTCTCAAAATGACCCAAAAGGGACCTCTTGAACTTTTCTCTTAACTTTTCTTTAATTTGAAGTGTAGTTTAAGACATGTGATTAGGACTTCTAGGATCTCTCAAGGATTAATTAAGACTTAAATATCAAGGATTAATTAAGACTTAAATATTTAAAATAAAGAAGAGAATGTAGGTACGATTCGAAGGAACACACCCGGAAAGAAGGACGCAAAAGAAAAGGACATGGCAACCCTGGCGCACAAAGTGGCGCAGGGAGCCAGCCCCAAAACTACTGGCAGAAGTTTGGGGCACATGGCTGGCGTGGTGCGCCAGGCTCCAAACTGCTGACCAGTAGCCCTCGCACAATACTGCTAACCAGTAGTCCTGGTGCAGTGGTGACGCGCCGCCCCACACCCGTGCCCAGAAATTTGATAAATGTTCTTGTTCAATCTCGGGTCCTAACTCATCTAGAATCGATTTGTTTCTTCCAAACCTTCTTTGATTCACAAACCCAACACAAAATCATTTAAATCCCACAAAAATTCTATCAAGAAAAAATACTCATTCGCAAGACCCTCACCTCAAGAACTCAAAACCTCCATTGTTTAAGAATGGGGCGAAAACTCAAGAACTCTTCAAGAATATTTACATAAACGATTTCATGGATGAATTAATCAAAGAGTTACATGTTTGGCGTGAGGACTAAAAAGTCCATCACTATGGAAAACCTCACATACTTGGAAAGAATGATTGTTCTTGGCGAAATTTCTCAACCCTTGAATGAACACTTGAAAATCCTCTTTTCCTCTTCTTGAAACTTCGCCCTAAAATTCCTAAATAACTTAGCATCTAATTAGACCCTTAACTTGGGTGTGGAAAAATGTGGGTAGTACTATTGGGGTAAGGAAAAGAACAAAATACCCTTTCTTAAACGGATGAAAAGCCTTATCTAGAGAGGCTTCACTTAAATGGCCATAACGTTTTACTCCGAGCTCAAAATTTAACAAACTTGGCAGCGCTAGAAAGAGGCTCAAAGACCTTCGATTTGATAGCTTGCAGGCAACCTAATTATTTATGTCATAAAAGATATGGTCATTTGAAGTTGACCCAAATAAAATCTCATAGTGAAACTCAATCGGAAAGAAAGTTTTGAACTCAACTTTATGCTAGGGGATTCTAGTGAACTTAACATTTAAGAAAATTTAGAATCACTCGGTACAATCTTATCCATAAATAAAGAATAACTCGAATCTTAACTTAGAAATTTTCGGGATGTTACATATATATACTCCGATGGAATCAAAAATGAAGAATTAGTGGTTCATTGCAAGGGGGAAGTAGGGTAAATAGTTTTGGCTTTGAGTCCAATCTAGGTAAATATATTTGGTTGGGTCCAATTTAGATAAATACTTTCCCTAATGGGTTCAATTTGTGTAGTTTTCCCAAAACTAAACATAACCCTGAAACCCAATAACAAATTGATCAGCCATTTTTATTCATAACAAAACTAATTCACATCAACATAATGATAAAACCATTCAACAAACTAAAAAACTAGTAAATACACTGCAAATCTACACATTATCCACTAAACTTAAAGGGAAAAAATGACAATGGCTCAGAAATGCATTGAACTGTTGAGGCTCTTGGAGAATAACTTTACTAAGACCAAGCACACCCTTTTTCTACTCCACGAGATAACAGTAGTTGTGACTCTAGTAATCTTCTCGTCCCAACATAATAGAATACCAAAGAGTCTGCAACGACGATTCAATAGGTACATTTGACAATTTATAAAAGTTGAAAGGAACACCAAGACATTAAATCTGTAGAGGAAAATGAAAAATAATTCTAAGGAAGTTGAAAACCAACAAAAATATCGAATATTGAAATGGTTTATGAAGATAAAAAAGTAATTCTAAAACATTGAATAAACAACCATGAATTTAACTTTTCCTAACATTAACATGGATCAACCATGGAGTGCTATCGGTGATATGGTGGTAATGCTTAGGCCATTTCAAAATGTTTTGAAAATATTAAGTTCAAATCATAAATCCGCATTTGCCTCGTGTTATATAAAAGTAATTTTTTCAAGGAAAATAAAATAATTAAAAAGCAAAAGAATAAAAAGGATAAATACAAGATTTACCTCATCTCTCAACCTTTGATTTTCCATTTTCAAATTTTCTAAATTGCGCACCCTTTCAGAATCACATTGTGGGCAAATAATATTCTTCATTTTCTCTTTCATTTTCACATTCTCAGAACGCAAACTTTCATTTTCGGTTGGAAGAGTGTTGTTGTCTGATTTCTCATCTTGTGTCTAATGAAATATATATATATATATAACAAAAATGAATCACAAAAATATATTGATAAATAAAATAAAATATTATGAGCTATTTAAATGTAGAAAGAGAATGAAATTAATAGTTTCTTGGGATAATAACATTTTTCTTCCCTAAAATATCAGTATGTTTTGATTTTGATGCTTGTGATTTTTGACAAATCACAAACTTTCAATTAATTGAAATGTGAATTTCTAGTACTTTTATGTAAGATATATGTCGTATGAACTACTTTAAAAATTATATTACCATCAAATATGGAGTAACATAACACACATATAATTAAATAATGAAGAGATTAATAATTACTAAATTTGTGAATATTCACGAGAAAAGGAATCAAAAGTGCATATTTTAATTAATTAAAGGTATATGCACTTAGTAAGATATTACAAGCCTCATAATTAGAATTCAGTAATAATTGAAGGACCAAAAGTGCTATTAAGCCTATCTCAAAATCAAATAGAAATACAATTTTTTTTCCATTTATTAATTCCTTGATAAATTATGAAAATTGTTAGGGATTTCATGTATTTCGAATAATTTTACATGATTCTATCTTTGGTTTTAATGAGTCACAACTCAATCAAATTGAAGGCTGCTGAAAATAGAACATTAATGAAAATACTTAAAATTTTGTAGTAAAAATTACATGAATGAGACAAAGGACTTACTTTCAAATCTGTTGATCAATTAAACAACACAAATAATATAATTGATTTTGGAAAACAATATTAAAATTAAAAAATGAAATCGTCAATAATAGAATTGATTGTAAATGGAAGGGAAAAAATTAAGGGAAAATTAGCAATTAAGTCATAATACCTAACATAATTAGTCAAAATAACAACACTTTAAAATATTTATTTAAAATGTCAGAATGACAATATTTTTATAAAATAATATGTATTCAGATTTTAGTATTTAAAATTAATTTTATTTATGGAAACAGTTCTATATTGGATCAAATTCTATACCTTAAAAAGAAAAAATAATAATCAATACCCATTAACCTTCCTTCATCACCATTCATGTTTCTTCCCCCACCTTTCACGTTTCTACCCCTTTTTCACGTTTCCAGATTCTCTTTCAAGGTGCTCAATTGTTGTTCATCAAAATATATATTTTAAGTGAAGA